>JARHVA010010644.1:110000-140000 GCA_037957365.1 Torreya grandis | reverse complement strand
TTGTGTTCCTCCCCACCAAACTTTCCATGATAGTCTTCCACTAGTAACCATAAGTTGATAGTGTTCATCTCACATTTGTAAATGCTTCTCCTCTTATCCTCTTTAGCAGAGGGGATAAATTCCACTACATGAAAAACCTGTTATTAACCCATCTCATCAGAATTTATCTATATGCGATGGTGAGATAATGAGGGTTTTTATGTTATTTCATATTGGTTGGGCTATTACAACATATTTATCTCTTCCTAATGTCACAGAACATGGGTGGGTTGATATTGATCTTCATTCATTGATGCCCATTTCCTATGGTGCTCATCCATTCAAAGATGATCCTTCTCCATTGATGTATTTGGCTATAGTCTGTGCCTAATTTTCTCATTTACAATGCTTTATTCATGCTCATGGTTTGTTCTATATAGCTTAAAAACTCATCATCTCAAACACATATATGTGTTATATTTTTTCAATTAATTTCAATAAATTATTGAAAACATGTAATTGTTCATTGCTTGGGTGTACTTCAGTGGTGTATGGTAATAATGATGTGAATTGAGAAGCTATAACTAGATGCTACAAAAGCTTCATGTCCACTAGTTTTCAAGTTGGAGATGTCCATTTGATACTATACAATAATTATAATTTAAGATTTTGATTGATTCTTCATATAGTTTCAGTGAAAAATCACTTTTGTTGATGACAATATGTCACATAATGATGCAAATCTTATTTTTTATAATATAGCACAATTATAATTACATTTAGAATTCAGGAAGAAAAGTGGAATGATGGAAAACATGAACAAGTTAGTTACTTTCAATGTATAAAATCATAAATAAGAGCATTCAAGGTGCACCACTCTAGATTTTTGAATAATCACAGCCAAGGCAATATGCTTTTGAAATAAACATTATGTTGTGGTCTTAAATTAAGTTTATGTTTTTCATATTTTGTAGTTAGCTTTATTCACATCAAATGTTAACCCAATTCAAGGTAATAAATTAATTTTTAGTTAGGCATCATGGTGCGGGAATCGTCACATGAAGTTGTAAAACACAATTATACATTCAATTAAGTATGCTATAAAAGCAAATAATAATTATTTACATAGATAGCCATGCCACAATAGAGAACTAGTAGAGTAACTATAGATATATATTGAAATACACTTTAATATTGTGAATTTAAGTGTGTGTTATACATTTTTTCCCTTAAAAATTCATATGAATATTTATTATTAATAAAATCATATATATAAAATATAATTGTAGTATACATATTAATGGATATGATTCTTTATATATTTTGATTTCAATTATAATAAACCTATCTTCTCCTAATGGATCTGATATAAATCTAGAAACATCACAAATCAAGCTCTATATGCATTCATAGTGCAAAAAACTTCTATTACAATTATAAATATTTTATTACTATTTACTTTGTAATTTTACAATTAAAATAACCCCACATTTGATGACTGGTGTGGATACCAGTCTTGGATACATCAGGAGGTCTGGGTCTCCCAAAACCACATATTTGATAGCTAGTGTTGAAATCATCCTTGGATGACATCAAGAAGTTTGGGTCCCCCATAACTGTACATTTGATAATTAGTGTCGATACCATCCCTAGACACATCAGGAGGTCTAGGTCACACCCCTTAAGATATTGGTATGGGGCCCATCTTGGAGAGAGAAAGTAGAGTCCTAAGACATAGAAACTACCACATTTTATTAGTGTTGCAACCAACTAATTTGACTAGATCAAGAACTAGCTTGAGCAAAAGGAGCTAGACACCTAGTTATCATAAAGAAATCCCAAAGTTCTTAGAAAACCAAGAAACTAATTTTTGATGGATCAGGAACCAACCTAGACAAAAATAGAAGTCTAGGTCTCTAGACATTTACAAATAACCACTGCATATGACATGAATTAAACCTAATTAATTTAAGCTGGATTGAGAACCAACCTGGGAAAAGGAAATCAGAGGCCCATATCTTGAAAAGAACCTTCAAGTTTTCCCATAAGGGGACCTAAGTTCTATAGAATTAACCACCAATTTTGAATGGATTGGGAACCAACAAGGGAATAGACAATACTACATTTTGATGGTATAGAAACCAACTAATTTTGACTAGACCAAAAACTAACCTAGGCAAAAGGAGGCTAAGGTCCATGGAAACCATAAAGGTCCCCAAGACCATAAGAGGAATCCTATGCAAATGAAGTGACAACACTAATGTTGATAGGATTGGGAACCAACAGAGGATTATTTGTTTGACTTGTGGATCAAGTAGCTAGTTTTAGTTGGATCAAAAACTAGCCTATACTTAGAAGAGGTTGAGGTATTAGTAAATCACCAAGGTCCCCAAGGGATTAACAACTCAATTTGTACCAGATTGAGAACTAGCCTTGGCATAAAAGGAGGTCCTTGTATCCAAAAGACATATATCAATTTTAAATGGACCATAATACATTATGGTATTAAAAGAGCATGAGGCCCAGTTATTTGAAGATTATAGAGGATTAGTAGACTAATTTGACTAGGTCAAAAGACAACTTGGAAAAAAGAGGTGGAGGCCTAGGTCTCAAAAATGATTTTGGATAGATCAAGAACTAGACTAGACACAAAAGGAGGTCCAGGTCTCCAAAAAATCATCAGTTGGTTTTAAATGGACTAGAATCCATTATGCGATTAAAAGAGCATGAGGCCTGGATCTCTAAAGATCATAGAGGATCAATAAGCCAATTTTACTAGATCAGATGCCATCCTGAATGAAAGAGATGGAGGCCCATGTCTTGAAAATGGTTTTAGTTGGATCAAGAACCAGATTAGACGTAAAAAGAGGTCTAGGTATCCTCTCTAGAGCTAATTGCAAAGGAAGGAACCCTATGAGGTCCCTAATCAGACCCAATAATAACATATCATCCTTCAATTTTAAATGGACTGGCAACTATCCTTGATGGAGCAACACAAGGCACATTTTTTTAAGAAACCCTTTTTTATCCCCTAGGGGATGCGACATACCAAAAACTATCATACCATAATTTTGATTTGAACTAGTTTTGGTAGGAATAAAAACTAGCCTAAGTTAATGGAGTAAGTGGCCCAGGGCTAAAGAAGACTAGTAATTTTGGCCCTTATAAATACACTGATTTGACTGAATCAGAAGCCAACCTAGACATAACTGTAAGTCCAATTATCCATAGAGGAGTCCCCCTTGAAACCCAAAATCAATGAAGCACACCCAAAAAGGTAGTTAGGTTAGAAATTTGAATTAAGAAAAAACATACTTGTGAGTATACACCAATGGTTATCCATTCTTGACATTCCCATGGACTAGATAATCAAAGATAGAATAAAAGGAGCCATAGGACTAACAAATGATAGGCTCAAAAATCATTGTCATGAATCTTCTAATGCATTCTCCCATGTCTTCAAGTGAACCATTCAAACCAATCAGGTCTTTATGAGCATGAGTTTTCCCTTCAAAACAAACTAAGCCATTGAAAAAAAAATTAGAGAATATTGCCTCCTATTCAACCAAGATTTAGATACCCTTACATAGGTCATGTAGGTTGTACCAAGAACCTCCAATAGAGGTTTGAATCAGGGCTTTCTTTTTTCTAAAAACATTTGTCCAAAATTTTTAGACCCACATAAACAAGCCTAGAAAAGTGCAGAACGGAAGCTAGATCTGACCAAGCCCTTTTCTAGGGAAAATAAAGGGACAAAGACCTTTATTGATCCAACTCATAACCAACTTCCCCATTCATAAACCAACTCAAAAACATCAACCTATGAATCTTTCAAATAAATCTTAGAACATGTTACTCAAAAATAGAACAAAGTATTCACAAACCCATCATCGCCTTTTTGATGAGTATCTCCAAACTCGATCATAAATAGTCAAAAAAATAGCTATCATGAAAGTGGACCACAGTCCCTAAGCCTAATTTACCCAATGCCATGAAGTCCATAACTAGAGAAATCATGAACGCTGACCATAATTCATTATTGAAAAAGTTAATTTTCAAGTCAAAGATCTTGAAATATGATTGAGGGGGCCACAATGACAAACATTGTTTCTCAATCTGAGGCTCTAATGTTCAGCACCACATTGGGGAAACCATTCCTCCCTGAGATTCAACATTATTTTCCTAAAATTTTAGAGCTAATAGTTGGGGAGTTCTTATCTAAGGGGGACATATGGGTGGGCCTAGGTTTGTTGTGTCTATTTATCGATCCACAACTAGAGTCACCCCATTGTTCCCTGTATAGAACATGTGGAGAAGTGCAATCCCTACCTCAAGGTGCCCACATCACCACTTTGAGAAGAACTTACTTTGTAGATGCACCATGGGAATTGAGCTTGGGTTGATTAGTACAAACTACTCGTACCACACCAATACATAAACACCCCTTGTGCATTAAAATTTGGAGGTAATAGTTGGGGAGTTTTTATTAAAGTGGGATATGTGGGTGGGCATGGGTTCATAATTTTCATATACTAGTTTGTAGTGGGAGTCACCCCATTGTGCCTCATGTGTAATATATGGAGAATTAAAACCCATACCTCAAGGTGCCAATATGACCACTTGGAATAAACTTGCACCATAGATGCACCATGAAAATTGAACTTGGGTTACTTATATCTCACCATTACACCAAACCCCTTATACATTATTTACTTTTTAATGTTAAAATAGTTTAATATCTAATAAAATATACTTGATATTTTACAAATTTGGAATTAATCTTTTTTAATTAATAGAAATAAACTTCTAAATTTATTTTCCATGAAATATATAAAAGATCATCCTCTTGGAATTTACAATAACAATTTTACAAAACTTCACAATGCCATCCACATGTAATATCAATCCCATTTGAAGCCAATTCCAAACCCATTAGTTAGACAGCTGGGAATGGATGCCCTTGAAAGCAAGATTCTAAACAAACCTTTTTTTACATATTTTAAGTAGCCCCGAAAAAAAACATTAGCTCCTACAAAGATTTAATGATTTAAAAAAAAATAAAAACAAACTCCTACAATGCTTTAACAACCCAAAATAAAAATAAAAATAAAAACCACCTAGCAAACATTTCTCCTATTTTAAGGAGTGCAAAAAACCTGAGCTCCTACATGCTTTAACAACCCCTGCCACACCCCCCCCCAACACCAAAAAAAAAAAAATCCTAGCTATTATAATAGAGAGCCTTGCATTGGCTTGTTCGTAGCTTCTCCAAGATCTCCTTAAGCTCCTTAACTATTCTCTCTATCCAGCTTATATTCTCCTCATGTATTATCTATTTTATATTGCTTAACTAATCATCCTTTCAGCTCTGTTATACGCCATTCTGGATTTGCTTCCTACTTTTTTATTTTTCCTCTTACCAACTCGTGGTTCTTTTACTTTTATTTTTCCTCTTACATTCCTATCCAAATTCAAATTTTTGTCCAAAAAATAAAAAACCTAAAAAACAAGAACTTTATTTCGATGTAAATAAAAATACTTTGTCTTCACAGAATGTTCTTCCTTATTTGTCATGTCATCAAAAGGACTTCTAACTGTCACTTGTACTCCTATACATTCATTTTTTCTATAGACCCTTACTAAATATCTATTATAGCAACTCCATCCTTATCTTCTTTTGGCTTCATTAGCTCCATGATGAGTTCGTCCAACTCAGTTTGATAATGTTTTCATCTTGCAATCTTTGACCTTTAGCTGTACCTACAGTTAAAATACTAAACACACAATTAGATGAATATATTATTTCTTTTGGTAACTTGGTCTTCGTACCTATATGCCGCATGAGGACACATTTTGGCATTTCACTACCACTTGCATTCTCTTCTAATCTTTTCAAGTGTATAAACCTATATAACCAAATTGTTGCAGGAAATAAGAGAGCAGAAACATAGAAAATATGACAGAAATAAAATATAGAACGGACTCAAATTGCTACGACAATCATGAGTAAAGATTTTATTAATCTTCTTGATCTTCTTGATCTTGTAGTACAAAGCTGTGCTAAGGATATATAAATAGAGTTTCTTGGTAAATCTAACAAAAATTAAATTGCATGCAAATTGAGACTAAACTAATATTTAACTAATCTAAAAATGCTACTGCATGCGAACTGAGCAAGGAGTAAGAATGACAGGTAATCTATTGTTTAACTACAGATGACCTAAGACCAAAAATATCAATCATGCAAACTACATGCATGAAAACTGTGAACAAGTGAGGGAGGTAAAACAAGCAGTTTAAACAATAAGTGGAGAAATTAACTCCTGTCGACTTCAGTTTCTAACACTCCCCCTTAATTTCTACCACTAACTACTTCAACATTTACAATGCCTAAATTTTGTCTTAGATAATCAAAAGTCTCCTTTACTAATGCCTTTGTGAATATATCTGCCAATTGGTCTTCAGATCTACAGAACTCTAGATGGATTTCTCCATTGTTCACTAACTCTCTGATAAAATGAAATCTTGTATCAATGTGCTTGCTCCTCTTGTGAAAAACATGATTTTTTGATAATGTAATTGTTGATTTGTTGTCACAAAAGATTGGTGTTGACTATTTTTGTGCTTGTAATAAATCTATCAATACTCTCCTCATCCAAGTTGCTTGACATGTTACTGATGTTGGTGCTACATATTCTATTTCAGCTGATGAAAGTGTCACTATAGGATGCTTTTTGGATGGCCATGTGACCACACCTGTTCCTAAAAGAAAGGCATGTCCAGAAGTACTCTTCATGTCATCAATGCTACCTAAAATATCACTATCATTATAACCAATCAAATAAAAATTATTAGTTGTGGAATATAAAATTCCATATTATGTTGTTCCTGCCACATATCTCAATATCCTCTTTCCAACTTGCCAATGTGAGTCTTTTGGTGACTCCATGAATCTAGAGATTAAACTGACCCCATACATGATATCTAGTCTTGTAGCTGTAAGATACATCAAACTACCAACTAGTCTTTTGAATGTTGTAGAATCAACATTAGACCCTTTGTCTTCTTTGCTAATTTTGGTCCCTGTAGCAACTGGTGTAGGTGTTGGTTTACAATTCAGCATCTTAAACCTCCTTAACACATCCTTTGCATATTTAGTTTGACAAATAAAAATTCCTTTCTCTGATTGTACAACTTCTATGCCCAAAAATTTCTTCATTAATCCCAAATCTATCATTTGCTGATTTAAATGTGTCTATAGACAAATTTCTAGTGAAAATCAAATCATTAACATACAAACACACAATCAAAATATGACCTTCTTTGTTGATTTTTGTGTACAATGTAGGCTCACTATTGCTTATGTTGAATCCATTGTTTGTCATGTATGAATCAATCTTGCTAGACCGTGCTCTTGGTGCTTGCTTGAGACCATAGAGGACCTTCTTCAATCTGTAGACTTTTTCTTCAAATCCATGCACTTCATAACCTGGTGGCTATTTCACATACACTTCTTCATCTAGGAAACCATTCAAGAAAGCTGATTTGAAATCCATTTGATATACATTCCAATTAGTTTGAGCAGCTATTGCTAAAACCATTCTAATAGTATCAAGTCTAGCAATTGGAGTAAATGTTTCATTATAATCAATTCCATGTTCTTGTGCAAAACCTTTTACTACTAACCTTGCCTTGTGTTTTTCAGCATTTCCTTCTACATCAAATTTGGTCTTATAACCCCATTTGACTCCTATGCAATCCTTACCGTCAGGTAGATTAGTTAGATCCCATGTTTGATTTCTTTCAATAGCATTCATGTCTTCATCCATTGCTTTTATCCATTATTCCTCATTAACTGCTTCTTCATAATACGTAGGATCATGAGAGAAAAGAGCAAAATTTGAACATAAATCTAACTTCTCTTTTTATTGATTATAAATCTCATTAAAGTTTATCATTTTATTGCCTTTAAATATTGATCTTAAAGTGGCAAGATTTGGATCTGATTCATCACTTACTTGTGAATTAGGAGTAGGATGACATGCATGACTAGATGATTCACCTTGTGCTAAGCTCCTAGGTGTTATTATCGGAGTGCTTGTTCTTGCTTGTGGAGAGGATTGATAACCTTACAAATTATGTTCTTTAGATTCTTCTTCATTTTGGGAAATTGGTGCTCCAATTGTGATGGTTTTATCAATGCTACCATCCCATGCTTCTTCTTCCTTAAATTCAACATCTCTGCTAATAATCACTTTCTTTGAAATAGGGTTATACAACTTATAAGCCTTTGATTCTTCACTATAGCCAATAAAAATGCATTTCTCAGCTCTATCATCAAGTTTTCTTCTCAATTTAGATGGTATAACAGAATATGCAATACAACCAAAAATTCTGAAATGATGTGCACTATGCTTCTTACCACTCCAAGCTTCTTGTGAAATTTGATCTTTGACACTCTTTGTTGGGCTTCTATTCAGAATATATACTACCCATGCTACTGTTTCTGCCCAATATTCATTTGACAAATGTTTGGCCTTCAACATGCTTCTAGCCATCTCCACGATTGTTCTATTATTTCTTTCTACTACACCATTCTGTTGTGGTGTGTACCTTGTAGTCAGTTGCCTTTTAATGCCATGATATCTGCAAAAATTTTGAAATTCATTAGACGTATATTCACCTCCTCTATCTGATCTTAATACCTTGATGTAAAGGCCACTTTGCTTTTCAACCATAGCCTTGAATTCTTTAAATTTTCCAAAGGCTGCAGACTTACTTTTGAGAAAATATATCCATGTCTTTCTGCTAAAGTCATCAATGAAGGTTAGAAAATAAGAACTAACTCCAAATGATGGAATTTGCATTGGTCAACATAAATCACTATGGAGCTAGCTCCAATATTACCTTTGCTCTATATGAGGCTCCTACTGGAAAGCTATCTCTATGATGTTTTGCAAGAATGGAACTTTCACATGAACTTCCTGGCTGTTCTATTGGTGGTAATCCCTTCATCATATTTTTCTTTTGTAACAAATTCAAACTTACAAAATATAAATGTCCATACCTTAAGTGCCATAGCCATGATTGGTCTAGATGCATGGTTTTTAAGTGGGCTTCCTCTTCTCCTTGGATGCATTGAATTCGAAGAGGGAACAACTGATTCTTAGTCATCTCCACTTTTCCTATCAACCTTTCATTTGAAAATTTATCTAGTATTGTGAAAACATTATCCATAAATGATACTTTGTAACCTTTTTGTACTAATTATACAACACTCAAAAGATTATGCTTTAGTCCATGTACAAAATAAACATCAAGAATAAACCTTCTTTCACCACTTTTTGCCAAAACATTTATTACTCCTTTACCCATTACATCCACTTTGTTATCATTTCCTAATTTCACTTCAGATTTTACGAAAGCATCAAGACTTGCAAAGAATTCTTTATTACCTGTCATATGATTACTACATCCACTATCTAAGAACCAAATATCTCTAGCATTTTCTTGAGTAACATGACAAGTGAGAAATAAGCTTCCAGAATTAGAACTAGATTCATTTGTGTAATTAGCATTCTTCTTGTCCACATCTCCTTGTTTCTTTTTGCATTCACTTGCATAATGTCCATATTTTTTGCAGTAATAACATTGAATGTTAGATTTATCAAACCTCTATGAATTTTTTTGAAAGTGATTCTTGCCATGTCCTCTATTGTTGTAGTTTTGATTATTATTTTCAACTTGATCTGGATTGTTCCTTTCATTTCTGCCTCTGCCTCTTCCTCTGAAGTTTGACCTTCCTCTTCCTCTTCCTCTTTCGAATGATACCTAAGACTTGAAAGCATTCTCAAAAGAAGTATTGTTATTCCTATTCATTCTAGATTCATGTGTTAACAAAGATCCCATTAATTCATCTACTAATAACTATTCCAAATCCTTGGTTTAATCAATAGCTACAACTATTACATCAATTTTGCTGGGTAAACACCTGAGTATTTTTTCTATAATCTTTTGATATGTTAGTTTTTCTCCATTAGATCTAATTTGATTCACTATATTCAATACTTGACCCATAAACTGGTCTATAGACTCTGAATCATTCATTTTCAAATTTTCAAAATTTCTCTTAAGAGATTGCAATTTAGCAATTTTCACCTTTGTATTACCTTTATAGGTAGTCTCCAAGATTTTCCATGCCGATCTAGATCTCGTTGTTGTTGCAACTCTAGAAAAAATAGATTCATCCATTGCCTGTTAGATTAGAAATAGAGATTTTGCATCCTTTTTCTCGTTATCTTTTAGCTCTTCCTTTTGTGCTTGAGTTAATGCCTAATGGGCAGCCTCATCTTGTGGTTCTACAAAACCATTCTCTACCAAATCCCAAACATCTTGTGAGAAAAACAATGTTCTCATTTTAATTTCCCAAAAATCATAATTCTTACCATTAAAAATGGGAATTTGAGGCTGAGAAATACTCTTATTTATTTCCATGTCTCACGCTGAACCTTTCAAAATGAACAACTTCTTTAAATTTCTACTCAGTGACTAAATCCTCCTTTCACCAAAGATTTTCTTTGACTACACTTGGCAAATATGACTAAGGCTACGTTCTTTTGTCCTTTTTCAGCACATTTGTCTTCTTCAACAGACCATTGCATCACTCTAATTTCCATGCTGCACTTTCTCCTAGGTGACTTCCTACACTCTTGGCTTTGTGTGAGCTTGGAAACTCTCTAGCAGGCATCGACCAAAGGCTTTTGGCCACCTCTTCAGCTCTGTTGCGCTACACACTAGGGCTCAAACGCTCTCAGATTTTTGTTGTGTGTTGACTTTGTCAATCAAGCTTTGCCAGATCTACTATGCATCACCACTTCTTTAGCTTCCAAGATCTACCACATCCCTGTGATTCAACTAATAGGCTAAAAAAGAGCTCATGCATTCCTTGGTTATTGCCTTCAAACAACAAACCTGTGATCTTGTGACAACCATGCTTCACTCTCCAAACTAACTGTGCTCTATTGCACCTTCTTATGGCCTGTCACAATTTCTGCAATAACTCTTTATCCCAACACACAAACTGAACTCTCTCTTTTCTTCCCTTGGCTTTGATACCAATTTGCAGGAAATAAGAGAGCAAAAACATAGAAAATATGATAGAAATAAAATATAAAATGGACTCAAATTGCTATGGCAATCATGAATAAAGATTTTATTAATCTTCTTGATCTTGTATTACAAAGTTGAGTTAAGGATACATAAATAGAGTTTCTTGGCAAATCTAACTGAAAGTAAAATGCATGCAAATTGAGACTACACTAATCTAAAAATGCTACTGCATGCAAATTGAGCAAAGAGTAAGACCAAAAGGTAAACTGTTATTTAACTGTAGATGAGCTAAGACCAAAAATATCAATCATGCAAACTGCATGCATGAAAACTATGAACAAGTGAGGGAGGTTGAACAAGTAGTTTAAACAATAAGTGCAGAAATTAACTCCTGTTGACTTTAGTTTCTAACAATTGTAGAAACAAGTTCTTAAAATCCTACAATGTGTTTGCTACTACTAAAAACTACCAGAAGAATTTATACACAGCACAAGGAATATGAAAAATAGAATGCAGGCTATACCAAAATGAGGAGGTTAGAACCAGAAACACAGAGTAGAAGCCATTTGCTAAAGCAAACAAAAAACACAGAATCTAAGTGAAAACATAGTAAAAGGAGAATACAGTAATCAAGATTGGAGAACAAAATTTAGAACTTGTATTAAGATCTCTCTAGAGATGGAAACAAAAGCAAATATAGTGTTCAAAATTGATGCAAAAGCATATAAACACAAAAATAGAACTTTAATTGAAATTCTTGCTGAGCCTTGCTACTCGTCATACACCAGACCATTACAATGGACACAATTGGTTTTCTTGCTTTCGAATTCTATAGTTTATGCTGCAAAAACCAAGACAAGAGGAGATAAGATCACATTAATACCATTAAATAAAACATATATGCATGAAAGAGATAGAAAGGGATTTCTATAAATTGAAATATACATTTTTATAGCCATTTTGTCAAGTACTGATAGACTTAAATGAAGGTAGGCTAGATTAGAACATGACTTGGACACGTCATTCAACACTCCCCCTTAATAATAAATACCAAGAACATTTATTACATCTATAAATTTTCTAAGCTATTGAAAAATATTCTTTGATAAAGGCTTTGTAAACATATCATCAAACTGGTCTTCAGACCTGCAAAATTGAATATAGATTTCATCATTGTTGACTAACTCTTGAATGAAATGATATCTCTTATATATGTGTTTGTTTTTCTTGTGAAATGCATGGTTTTTCTTACATTTCTATAGCTGAATTTTTATAACAATATATCTTTGTTATGTCTTCTTAATTATGTTGTCTATTTGAAATAACCCCTCTCATCCAAACTGCAAGACATGTTGCTGATGGGACTTCCACATAGTCTAATTCTGTAGATGAAAGGGTGACAATGGGATTATTTTTAGATGCCTATGAGATTGCCCCCGATCCAAAATGAAACGTGCAATCAAACATGCTTTTATTTGTCATTGTGTTGGTAGCATAGTTTTTATCCATATAACCAATTAGTTTGAAATCTTTAGAAGGTGCATACAAGAGAAAGGGATTCTATGATTTCAAATTCGGAGCATTGAAGAAGGTTGGTGATGTATTTTTATTTGTATCAGTTATGGATATTTTTGTGTGAATGAATTTGTTTGCTTAGGGTTTGAAGAATAAAAATTTAAATGAAAAAGTATAGGGTTATCCATGTGAATTGCTCAGCCTATACTCTATAAAAATACCTAGCAATGTAAACAAAATTTGAGTTCATTCATTAGGATTTCAAGAATTTAACTTGCTATGTCAAAAATTCAAAACCTAGGTAGAAGATTGACAAATTTATGGACTGTGCATAGAATCTTTATTATGTTTATATATTCACAAAAAAATTGATGTCGATACTCTGAGCACAGGGACATAATAAATAGGCATGTTGCCCAATTTGATCTATAAGAAGTCTATGTCTAATAAAAATAGGAATGATTGATTTTAATTTCTATTGGATTATGGTTTAGGGACTTAGTGACTGTGGGCATTGGTCATAAAAAGGACTAGAATTGATGTAAATGACTTTATAAGACTATTTATAAAAATGACACAATGAATCTAGTTAGGACTGTGTATTATATGTTGGGAACCTATGGAAATTTAAATCACAAGGAAGAATGTATTTAAAACTAAGTTTTATTTGTATAAAAACCATGAGATTTTTATAATTGAAGGACAATACATAGCGTATAATAATAGAAAATATAACAGAGACAAAATAGATTACTACAACAATGAAAAAATAACAAGATTTTATTAATCTTCTTGAATCTCTTGATCTTTATTTTCTTGTCCATACAAAGCTGCGCCCAAGGCGTCTATAAATAGAATGTGAAAGAAAAAATAATTGAAAATAAAATGATTGTTTAACTAATCTAAAACTAACTTCAACTGCTACTACATGCAAGCTGAGCAAGGAGTAAGACTGCTTGTTTAACTATTTGAACTAATTGATCTCTAACTATTTGTTAACTGTTGTGCATGCATGAGAAGGAGTGAGGTGGAACAAGAAGTTAAACTATAAGTGGAGAAATTATCTCCAATTAATCTTCAGTTTCTAACACTCCCCCTTAATTCTACCACTAACAACTTCAACATTTTCAATTCCTAAATTTTGTCTTAGATAATCAAAGGTCTCCTTTGCTAATGCCATTGTGAATATATCTACCAATTAATCTTCAGATCTGTAAAACTCCAAATGGATTTCTCCATTGTTCACTAACTCTCTGATAAAATGAAATATTGTATCAAATTTGCTTGCTCCTCTTGTGAAAAACATGATTTTTTGACAATGTAATTACTAATTTGTTGTCACAAAAGATTGGTGTTGACTCATTATATGCTTGTAATAAATATTTCAATATTCTCCTCATCCAATTTGCTTGACATGCTGCTGATGTGGCTGCTACATACATTACTTCCGCTGATGAAAGTGTCACTATAGGTTGCTTTTTAGATGCCCATGTGACCACACCTATGCCTAAAATAAAGGGATGTCCAGAAGTACTCTTCCTATCATCAACGCTAACTATAAAATCACTATCAGTAAAACCAATAAAACTAAAATCATTAGTTGTGGAGTATAAAATTCCATATTCTATAGTTCCTGCCACATATCTCAATATCCTTTTTCCAACTTGACAATGTGAGTCTTTCGGTGACTCCATGAATCTTGAGATTAAATTGACCCCATACATGATATTTGGTCTTGAAGATATAAGATACATCAAACTGCCAACTAGTCTTTTGAATGTTGTAGAATCACCAGTAGACCCTTTGTCTTCTTTGTTAATTTTGGTCCCTGTAGCAACTGGTGTAGGTGCTGGTTTACAATTCAGCATCTTAAATCTCCTTAACACATCCTTTGCATATTTAGTTTGACAAATAGAAACTCCCTTCTCTGATTGTATAACTTCTATGCCCAAAAGTTCTTCATTAATCCCAAATCTGTCATTTCAAATTCTTTCTTCATTGCTGATTTAAATGTGTCTATAGACAAATTTCTAGTGAAAATCAAATCATCAACATACAAACATACAATCAAAATCTGACCTTCTTTGTTAATTTTTGTGTACAATGTAGGCTCACTATTACTTCTGTTGAATCCATTGTTTGTCATATATGAATCAATCCTGCTATACCATGCTCTTGGTGCTTGCTTGCAACCAAAAAGGGCCTTCTTCAATCTGTAGACTTTTTCTTCATGTCCTTGCACTTCATAACTTGGTGGCTATTTCACATATACTTCTTCATCTAGGAAACCATTCAAGAAATCTGATTTGACATACATTTGATATACATACCAATTATTTTGAGAAACTATTGCTAAAACCATTCTAATAGTATCAAGTCTAGCAACTGGAGCAAATGTTTCATTATAGTCAATTCCATGTTCTTGTACAAAACCTTTTGCTACTAACCTTGCCTTGTGCTTTTCAACATTTCCATCTGCATCATATTTGGTCTTATAAACCTATTTGACTCCTATGTAATCCTTACCTTCAGGTAGATTAGTTATATCCCATGTTTGATTTCATTCAATGGCATTCATCTCTTCATCCATTGCTTTTATCCAATGTTCCTCATTAACTGCTTCTTCATAATAAATAGGATCATGAGTGAAAAGAGAAAAATTTGAACACAAATCTAACTTCTCTTCTTCTTGATTATAAATCTCATTCAAGTTTCTCATTTTCTTACCTTTCAATCTTGATCTCAAAGTAGCAAGAGTTGGATCTGATTCATCACTTACTTGTGAATTTGGAGTAGGATGACATGAATGACTAGATGATTCACCTTGTTCAAACCTCCTAGATGTTCTTATTGGAGTGCTTATTATTGCTTGTGGAGAGGATTGATCACCTTGCAAATTCTGTTCTTCAGATTCTTCTTCATTTTGTGTAATTGGTGCTCCAATTGTGATGGTGCTACCATCCCATGGTTTTGCTTCCTTAAATTCAACATCTCTTCTAATAATCACTTGCTTTCAAATGGGGTTATACAACTTATAAGCCTTTGATTCTTCACTATAGCCAATAAAAATGCATTTTTCACCTCTATCATCAAGTTTTCTTCTCAATTTAGATGGTATAAGAGAATATGCTATACAACCAAAAATTCTGAAATGATGTACACTATGTTTCTTACCACTCCACACTCCTTGTGGAATTTGATCTCTGACACTCTTTGTTGTGCTTCTATTCAAAATATATTTTATACAAGCTATAGCTTCTGCCCAATATTCATTTGGCAAATGTTTGGCCTTCAACATGCTTCTAGCCATCTCAATGATTGTTCTATTCTTTCTTTCTGCTACACCATTTTGTTGTGGTGTGTACCTTGTAATCAATTTCCATTTAATGCCATGATATCTGCAAAAATATTGAAATTCATTAGACATATATTCACCTTCTCTATCTGATCTAAGTACCTTGATGTAATGGCCACTCTATTTTTCAACCATTGCCTTGAATTTTTTAAACTTTCAAAAGGCTTCAGACTTATTTTTGAGAAAATATATACATGTCTTTCTGCTAAAGTCATCAATGAAGGTTAGAAAATAAGTACTACCTCTAAATGATGGAGTTTGCATTGGTCCACATAAATCACTATGGAGTAGCTCCAATATTACCTTTGCACTATATGAGCCTCCTACTGGAAATCTATCTCTATGTTGTTGTGCCAGAATACAACTATCACATGAACTTCCTGGCTATTCTATTGGTGGTAATCCCTTCACCATATTTTTCTTCTGTAACAAATTCAAACCTCCCAAATGTAAATGTCCATACCTTAAGTGTCATAGCCATGATTGTTCTAGCTGCATGGTTTTGAATTGGGCTTCCTCTTCTCCTTGGATGCACTGAATTCGAAGAGGGAACTTCTGATTCTTGGTCATCTCCACTTTTCCTATCAACCTATCAGTTGGAAACTTGTCTAGTATTGTGAAAACATTATCCATAAAAGATACTCTATAACCTTTCTTTACTAACTATCCAATACTAATAAAATTATGCTTTAGTCCAGGTATAAAATAAACATCAGGCATAAACCTTCTTTCACCATTTTTTGCCAAAACATTTATTACTCCTTTACCCATTACATCTACTTTGTTATCATTTCCTAATTTCACTTCAGATTTTTTGGATTCATCAAGACTAGCAAAAAAATTCTTTATTCCCTATCATATGACTACTACATCCACTATCTAAGAACCAAATATCTCTAGATTTTTCTTGAGTAACATGACAAGTGAGAAATAAGCCTCCAAGATTAGAACTAGATTCACCTAGATTAGAACTAGATTCACCTGTGTAATTAGCATTCTACTTGTCCACATATCCTTGTTTCTTTCTGTAGTCGCTTGCATAATGTCCATATTTTTTTCAATAATAACATTGAATATTAGATTTATCAAACCTCTATGAACTTTTCTAGAAGTGATTGTTGCCACGTCCTCTATTGTTGTAGATTTGATTATTGTTTTCACCTTGATCTCGATTGTTCCTTCCATTTCTGCCTCTACCCTTACCTGTTTTCACCTTGATCTCAATTGTTCCTTCCATTTCTGCCTCTACCTTTTCCTCTGAAGTTTGACCTTCCTCTTCCTCTTGCTCTGCCAAATGATACTTGTGACTTGAAAGCATTCTCAAGAGAAGTATTATTATTCCTATTCATTCTGGATTCATGTGTTAACAAAGAACCCATTAATTCATCTACTGATAACTGTTCCAAATCCTTGGTTTTCTCAATAGCTACAACTATTGCATCAAATTTACTGGGTAAAATTTTGAGTATTTTTCTATGATCTTCTAATCTATTATAGTTTCTCCATTAGATCTAATTTGATTCACTATATTCAACACTTGACCCATAAACTGGTCTATAGTCTCTAAATTATTCATTTGCAAATTTTCAAAACTTCTCCTAAGAGATTGCAATTTAGCAATTTTTACCTTTGTATTACCTTTATAGGTAGTCTCTAAGATTTTCCATGCATCTCTGGATCTCGTTGCTACTGCAACTCTAGAAAAAATTGATTCATCCAATCCCTATTGGATTATAAATAAAACTTTTGCATCTTTTTTCCTATTCTCTTTAAGCTCATCCTTTTGTGCTCGAGTTAATGCCAGATGGGCTGCTCATCCTGCGGTTCTACAAAACCATTTTTTACCAAATCCCAAACTTCTTGTGATAAAAAAAATATTTTCATCTTAATTGCCAAAGAATCGTAATTCTTACCATTAAAAATAGGAATTTGAGGCTGAGAAATATTTTTGTTTGATGCCATGTCAATTGCTAAAATGACTAGATAGGCTATTTGGATGGCTTTTTGGTTTGTTGTTTCAGAACACAGTCAGTGACGTCGGTTTGTCAGCCGAGGTCGGTCAGTCAAATGGTGCTGACATTGGTTGGGTCTACCAAGGTCAGTCTGGATTGTCAGCCAATGTCGGTTGGATTGCCGATGTCGGTTGTTGTGCTCCCTACTGGCTCTTCCTTTACACGTTAGACTGCGACTGTTGTGCACTTCTACTGACTCTTCTAACTAGGTGCTTTCCTTGTCTGTTGTGCTCTTCCTAACTAGGCTCTGATACCAATTTGAAGGACAATATAGAGCATATAATAATAAAAAATAGAACAGAGACAAAACAGATTGCTACAGCAATGAAAAAATAACAAGATTTTATTAATCTTCTTGAATCACTTGATCTTATTTTTCTTGTCCATATAAAGCTGCGCCCAAGGCGTCTATAAATAGAATGTGAAAGAAAAAATAACTAAAAATAAACTAATTGTTTAACTAATCTAAAACTAAATTCAACTGCTACTGCATGCAAACTGAGCAAGGAGTAAGACTGCTTGTTTAACTATTTGAACTAACTGATCTCTAACTATTTGTTAACTGATGTGCATGCATGAGGAGTGAGGTAGAGAAATTATCTCCAATTAATCTTCAGTTTCTAACAAAAATTAAGTATTCAAAACAGGGTATAACAATATACATATAATTATGGACTATGTTTGTGTTTTGAAATAACGAATAAAAGCAAGAATGAAATATGATTGTGCATATTATAATAGCACACAACACCATGTTTGTATGTAGATTTATGTTGGTGTTATTGTTTTAGTAACCAGGGTATTTTTTGTAGTGATACAAATAAAGTGTATATATATTTATGGACGTAGAGTTTGAAGCAAAGTTATAAGACTCAAGTCTACATTATAAGTCGACTAAGTAATTTTTGTTACAATAACATAATTAGGGGACCTTCGTTTATCCAAATTTATGACTGTAGTCAATTTGGGATTTAAGAATAAAACAAAATTCTTGATATAGGAAAACCATTGTTATAATAATGGTATCGAACAGGGTTGAATTGTGGCATATGTTATATAATGATTATTGTATGTACTGAGAAGTCTGATTTAGAAAGGAAATTGTAAATTTGTTTGTTTTTGGCAAATTGTGTATGTTTGTCAAAATAACAGAGCATTACCAACACTATAAATGAATGATAAACTTATACAATAGTATATTTAACAAGACTTTAAGGTTTAGGAAATTGCATTTAGTTTATATGTAAACTTGAAAATGAATTATGTAAATTGATATAAATATGTGTATATCAAAATAGTGATATGTTTAAATTATCTATATTATGGGATATAGACAATAGAAATGTATCTAAATATATGAGATATATGTTTAGGAGAATTTATGTATTCCTACACGTGTATAACCTATGTTTACAAATTAGGTGTCATGAATATAATTATAGTATGTGACTAATCATAGAGGTCATGAAATCCTGACGAATTGGGAACTATAATTATATTCATACAGTGTATCTAAACTTGCTTATTGTAATATTCTATGTATGGTATATTATTAATAACGCTCATTCATATTTTTGATAGACTAAACTTATGTAAAGTAATTGTTTCTATAACTAGTAAATGGATTGTACTTGCTTGTACAAATAATATCATGAATAGGTTGGTTATTATTAAATTTTAACCAAATCTAGCACTGATGATTCTAAGTGAGACGGACTTCACTAGCTTAGTTAACACCACCAATGCAAGATGAAGGTAATATGATGAATTGGTGTGTATGAAATTGACTGATCCTAGAAATCATTTGCTAAATATTGAGAACTTTAGCCAAATTAATGTTAGATATACATTGTCATTTTATATGTATAATTTATATGTTTGTAAAATATCATGTTAGATAATATTTTATTTATTATACCCATCATGTAGTATAAATCTTATTGAACATGGGTACTAGCATGTCTCTCTGGATTATCATATTGTCACTATCTACCCATCCATGAAGGTAGTGAAATTTTCTATTTGAGAGATTGTGCAGGGGAGTGATGGTTCATGGTTGGTTTGGAAAAGTACTTCACTGATGCTCTCCCTCCATACTATTGTACTTACTTGGAGACTACACTTGAGATTATCAAAGATATAATTGAGTCAATGTAACTTGATCTCCATGGAGAATAGTATCTATCATTGTAATTTTGATGAGGCTATATACCTATTATAATGTAATTAATTATTTCAAAACATTTATAGTAGTGGCTATACTATTGTAGTAGCCATAGCTAGATTATATATTATCATTACTTTACTTGTGTAATTATGATTAATTATTAGTGGTTAATAGATTTTATTGTTACATATTTTCTTATGTTAACTATACTCAGTTATGTATGTTAATGATCACTAATTAAATTCTCGTGGTGTAATCTAATGAAAAATAAGTGTTGAGTAAGTTTTTCTTTTTTTTTAAATTACTACATTATTCTATTAAATCCCCATGGGAATTTTACAAAGGTTGAAGATTAATATTACAGATCTAAAGGTGAATATGGTGATTAAGATCAATAAATGCACATGAACAAAGGTGAAGGTAGATTCCTAAGATATATCTTAAGGATTTGAAGGGGTAACAAGATACATGTCTCATTTTTTCTTGGACCATAAATATTGAAGAACTTATATATTGACTTACTAACATTGTAAAGTATTTTGATTTTTATGACATAAGTGATCTGAAGTGTGTGAAGGTTCTGAAAGGGTCAAGGAGTGCTTTGGTGGAAGGAAGTTCAAAATGAAAAAAGAAGATGAAAGGAGAAAATATTTAAGTAGGATAGAATTATTGTTAAAATAAAATGTAAAATCCTACATGAAGATTACCATCTCTATTTTTTTTTAAAAATTATATAAGTCAAGAGAAAAAAGTTAAATATCAAAGAGTACGTAGAGAAAAAAATATAGAATCCCTATTAAATTTGGTCATAATTAAAAGGACAAAAAAAATTTATGAAGATATCTACAATGTTGAACATGAAATTTAAATTTAATTTAAATTAAATAAATAGATTCAAATTTAAAGAACATCCTAAATTAGAAATAATGAATATCCGATATAAACATAATGTGAAATGTTTTAATAGTAACATCCTATATAAGCATTAGATAGGTGAATTGTAAATAAACACATTGAATAATATATATTGGATACAGATATGCTCAAGTTAAAGAAAAATATTGTTCGTCATTCACATTATTTATTTCTTTAAAAAATAATAAAAAATTAAAAAGATGGGTCGTGAATATCAAATGATTATTTTTTAATTGTAGATTTTATTATTTATCAGTAAGTAATATATTATATGGATGGATGAGTTAAAATAACAAAATAAAAAGTATACAAAAAATGGTAATTGGCATAAATCAAATTTAAAAATAGTTATTGTTCATGGTGGGGGTGTGTTCTTTAATGGAGTTTTGTAATAATAAGGTGAATTAATAATAATCATTGGACTGACAAAAAGCTTCATCTCCACTAAATTTCATGGTAGAGAAATCCTTTTAATTATCTCCATTATATATCAATTAGAGTATTCAGGTCCCTCCACTCATGATTTTTGAACAATCAGAACCAAGGTCATATGCTTATGAAATCAACAATGTGTTTTAGGCTGAAATTTTAAGTCTGTGTGCTTTTCATATTTTCTAAGGAGCTTTAGTAACGCCAAATGTGACCCTGATTCATATGAATTTAAGTGTACAATATATAGTTTTTTGTTGATGATGATGATGATGATGATGATTATGACAATGATGACGACGATAATAATAATAATAATAATAATAATAATAATAATAATAATAATAATAATAATAATAATAATAATAATAATAATAATAATAATAATAATAATAACAATATATATATTTTTCTTGTTGTTGTTGTTGATGATGATGATGATGATGATGATGATGATTATGACAATGATGACGATAATAATAATAATAATAATAATAATAATAATAATAATAATAATAATAATTATTATTATTATTATTATTACTATTATTATTATTATTATTATTATTATTTTCAGACATTTTGTGTCCTATACTAAAACCATCATTATAGAATAAGACCTAATGCTTGATTGGCTTCTTCTATTGTGATGATGGTTCCAAATTAGGATTTGAAATGTGAGAAATAAAAATTTATGGTATATCATATTTAAAAACAATATTACTATCTCTCTAGGACAAAAATTATTTAATTGATAATATTTTATGATAAAAAGGAGGTTTAATTAGGTTACTAAAGAATCTCGTATTGACTTGTAAAGTCCATTATTTTCTACATACTGGAAATAAACCCTTAGAAGTATCCTACATTAAATCTATAAAACATCATCCTCTTGGCATTTTCCATGATAAATATGTTATTCCTATATGCAATTCCACATTTTCATTTGAATTTAATATTAAAACTTTTTAAGCCAATGCCAAAACCATGAGCAATAATCTTATTTCTCAAGAAAATAGATAAATGTGATTTCAGAATGGTTTACAAAAAGTCCTATGATTTAATATTTTGACCTATCATAAATGATAAGTTTAAACTTTATCCCAATGACTTTGTGATGTAGGATCACCCAAGGTGAATGTAATAACAAAAATTTGATTGTGAATACTTGATTATATCAGTTTTGGAATTTTCTTGATTTAATTAATTTGTGCACTTAGTTTGGACATTTTTTCTAGCTCACTCTATCCAAATCACCTAAATGACTTATTTATATTCCAAAATATTATCTATCACCTAAAAAAGTGTTATGATTGATAAAAACACCATCAAGCATATATTTAGTCAAAACTAGTTCCAAATTTCACACATTTCCCTATAGGGATAATAGGGGCAATAAGCCTTATTACAATGAGTCAATCATGTCTAGTGGTCCCCAAACGTCTATTTTTCAAATTTCAACCATATCTTATGTTATATATATTCAATATTTCTAATATTCCTAGCATGTGGTTTTCCCTTTTCAATTTCTATAAAAGCATCCACAAGTCACTGATTCTATCACTTAGAATTTCAATACAAAGGCATATTTACATTAGTACATACTAAACAATTTTTTTCTATTATTGATTTTGAGCACTAAAATTTTCCTTCAGTAAAGTTACATACATTTTTATTCATCCCATAGTAAAGTGTGATCAATTATTAAATCCATTTACAGATTTATTTTTAAGGTCGAAGGAACACGATTTCATAAAGCATTATATGTGGGAGAATTACATGATCTTGATTACATATTTGGATTTTTAGATATATAGGTAGTTTTCAGTCATTATAGGGTTAATTAGGGTAAGATATGCCATTGACACTCCCTTTCCTTTATTTATAGGTTTTTAAATCATTGCATGCACTATCAAGATTTCAACCTTAGAGAATCTATTTATATGTCTTCCACACACTCATAAAGGTAAAATGTTCTCATACAGACCTTAATTCAACTATCACAAGTGAATATTAAAATTTAATTCCTATTTTCCTATGAATTAAAAAATTAACCAAAAGATTGCATAATGGCTATAGGACCTATCCTAGTATGTCAATCGTTCTATTCCTATGTCTTAGCTTTAGTTTCTAGGTATATTTTTTCCTACTCATGTTTCTCTATTTCATTCAACATTGTTAGATCTAGGGTAGGGAAAACTTATTTTTACATTATCTATTTAAGTCTTTTACCTTAATTTTTTTGTCAAAAGGTCATTTACAACATCCTAATTTATTATATTCAATTTTAACCCAATTAGGATTAATTACTCATTCATATAAATTTTGATAAATATTTTGGTGAATTAGGTTTTTTTTATAACATTTTTAAAATTTAAAGTTCCTTTAGGGTTCCAACATTATAGTGTTTTAAAAAAAAACTTCCTAATGTTTAAATATATTCATGATTTTTCAACACTAAAATAATTATCTTTAGACCTATGAGATATATCTAACATTAAAATAACATACTTTCAACCTTGGATATACTTTTTGACACTAGAATCACTTGTTTTTAACCTCAAATATTATATATGACACTGAAATTGCCTCATTTCAACGTTGAATTTGATGGGTATTTACTAATCTCTATAAGCCAAAAAAATCCTTATTTTTCTACCATTCAATTTGATTTTATTTCCAGTATATTTTAAATGTTATTGTTTAACAATATTTTACCTTTTAAGATCTTCATTTTTTTAGTATTTTATTATTTTATAGTAATATGATTTATGGTTAAAATATATGAGACAATTTTAAGCATATATTAGATGAACACATTTTGATTCAATTTTTTTTAAATAAAATAATGCACAATTTTGTAAATTTAAGTATAACCTAGTAACAATTGTAGTCCTATTTTCAAAATTTTATATGGATTCATATTCACTGTCAAGATGGTTATAACTACTTTCCCTCTAACTAGGTCCATGTTATCAATTTTCTAAAAGCAATTGACCCAATTTATAGTGCCAAATGAGGGTAGTTCACTTGTACATACTAAACCCCATCCACCTTCTACATTTATTATTTATGGTGTTTTCATTCTTAAACAATAGTAAGTACCTAAGGCTTGTGCTTGTGAATCCCTTCAAGATGAAATTATCGCTATGAGAAAGTTTACGAAGGAGATGTAAAAGTAAAGTCAACATTTTAGCTCAAGGATCATATCATTTGAACATAAGATGACATACGTAGATAATATAGATCATGTTAATGACATTTATATATATACACCTTTATTTATAATCTATATTGACCATCAAAATCAACACACATCTAAAAATAGTGACTCAAAAATTATGAAAATGGATAGCAAGAGTTCAAGTGAGATTTTAAGAGAAATTATTTGAAACAAGTTAAATAAACTACATTATATGCCTCTTATAAGGAGATAAACATACTCTTATGAATAAAATATAAAAATGTGTAATATACTCCTTCTCTACTATTGTGTTATATCCTATCTAAAACTATATTTATAAGATCTCTATCTTACAATTATATATGTCGACATGATATTTCCTAGGCTATTATCACATTAAATATGCATAGTGTACAATATATTTTAAATTTTATGTTCCATTGATATTATTTAGTTTAAACACTAGATTACATCTATTTTGACTATGATTTTTATTCATTGGCTCTTGTGTGGAAACTTATTTGAAAATATTTGTGACATTTTGTTTAATGTGTGTGACATTTAAACATGTCCATTGCTTTCAACGCTTTGCCCTTTATTTTGTGAGATATATGAACATGTCAAATAATTTTGGCCCTTGGCCCTTTATTATGTGATGCTTTTTAGCATGTACCTTACATTTATCCCTTGGCCTTATATTTTAAATGTATACTTTGTTACATTTTATAATTTTGATTTTATTTGACCCTTAGCCTTATTATTTTGTGTATACTATTGTTGTGTGTGTGCTTGTTGATCGTACTATGTTTGATAAGTGCCATGATTAATATCATGTACTCATAGCATGTAAGATACTAAATTTATAGTATACTACATTGAGTTTCATTGATACATTTCTATAGACCTTGTGTCGTGACTTGCATACATAATACAACAGATACAAATCTTAATATGCTAACATATTTTCAAAATATGTTTCGTTATTCAATTGTTTCTATTCATGCTAATGTTAACATTTATTTTTAGATAAATGTCTTCAATATCAATTCCCTCACTTAAAAATGGGCTATTTAAATGAAATTTTTAATGCATGAGATTATCCATTTCAAGATAAAAATTAGTTTTGGTAAAAAATATAGTTTCAAAAGTTGTGAAGTGGTTCATAATTTAGTCATTGATACATATTATAGGGGAATATGTACTCATATTTCAAGATCAAATAAAAAAATCATATAATATATAGTGCGTGATAAATCTTTATGTACAAGGTTCTAATACATTTTTAAAAATTCATCTACATACAACTACAAAGTCTATATTTTTTAATTGTTGATACAGATTCATGGCATGATTTTTCAATACTATTTGATAGTTATGGACACGGAAGGAGCATTGGTATTATCCATTATCATTTGATGATATTATAGAAACCCTAATTTGGTCAAGCAATAATAAGTACTATATATTTTTGGTCTTTCACATAAAGTGTTTTAGTGATGGTTAAATAAGTTGTTTCCATGGTTATCTTGAGACTTTTGATCTTTCTTAAGTCTTACTTTCCATATTTTTGACACCCCCAGTAGTCACAAGTCACATATTTCTAGTCCCAAGGGCCCCTAGCCTGTTATCCCTTAATTTTTCTCTATTATGATGTCTTAGGACATTAACAGTACTTTAAGGATGATAGCACAACATTACACTACTATCTACTTTTGCCTTTAGTGTAATTTTGGCACACTCACCCTTGTTTGAATCCCGAACCCTTTGTGACCCTTTCTTTATGTTTTTATCTTTTTCATGACTTACCAATCAAAGAACAAGGTATTATATTATAAATAAAGGTAATATTATATAAAGAGCCTCACATGGAATTTTCCATCTAGCATTTAGTATTTGGGCACTTATTTACTTAAAATCAACTAATAATACAACTTAAATACTTTGCATACTACTCAACATTCATACCTAGACATTTGCATGCTTGATCAATGAAAGGCCTAGGTAAAATTCATTGTAGCATATCATCCATGTTTATGGTGCACATTACATAAGGGATAACTACATATGATATGATACCCCTAACATTGGGGTTAATATATGCAGCATCCAGGACAACAAGGGTTCTATTCCACATGACTGTAACATCCCACAACCTAGTTTTTCTTTCCCTTTTCCATAATTTGATTATTTAATTATTTCATGTGTGTAGGTATTCCTTAGGGTTTTAAATAAAAATAAGCCAAAATAGTGACATAGATGAGCACCTTCATGACATTAAATTGCCTATGTGACTCTCAAGAACTCTTGAAGTTACTTCTAGAGTTATAGATAGCTATTAAGTGAAGGACACTAGTGTCAGGTTTTGACATTAGTGCCACATGGTCCTATTATCCTAAATGGGGTGGTACTATCCAAAAATATATCTAAAAAAATAGTTAATAGATGAAAGATTCCTCTACGTATACTCATTCATCTCTAGTAATCAAATATGTGAGAAACTCAATGTATATTTAGATAAGTCTACTTTATTCTTGTATTTACTATTTTTGAAAAGTTATAAATATGCAATAAATTTTAATTTTATTTCATATTAACAAAAGACCCAACCCTATAATTTGGACTATTACTTAAATAATAAAACCACAAAAGGTTAAAACCTTTTGTTACCCTAACAGACTTTGAATATTGATTGAAAACTCTAATTTTCTTTAGGGTGTATCTTTTCTAGAATTTTCACATTAAATTAGGATTAACAAAAAATATTTTCTAATTTTTTGGATTGACCTATATTTTTTTAATTAATCAAATACTAGGATTTTATTTATTTAATTAATTTAAATATTTTCAAGACAAACCTACATTCAAACCCTATATCTACATATTAGGTCCCTATAAATGTAAACATTAGTAATTAGGGCTTCAATAATAATCTTATTTACTTTTACAAACATTTTTCAACAAATTCACACATTTCACACATACTTATGTTAGGTTATATTCTACCTCTTATGTGTTTCTCATTCATTATTAAACTATCTTCTTTGGTAATTTTAAAATGGCATCTAAAAGCCTTCTGCCCCAAATCAAATTAATGTAATCTTGAATTTTTCTCATGATTATAACAATGAATGAATTTTTTGTCAAGATTTTAAATTAGATCTTGATAATTATTTCATCTAAAATTATTATTATTATTATTATTATTATTATTATTATTATTATTATTATTATTATTATTATTATTATTATTATGATGTGGATTATTATTCACATGATAATACGAATGAACATGAAGATACATTAAATAATTCATCTTCTCTTACCTCTTAATCTTCCCTTATTATTAAAAGTTAAATTAACAATATAATTTTGAAGGAACCTCTTTTTGGTAGTGTTTTATTCCAATGTGATCCTAACTTTTGAACTAATTTTAATACTTCATTACTCAAAATAAATCAATATAAATGAACTATAAGAAAATTGATTTTTCATGCATCAAGTAAATTACATAATAAAAGTGCATCTTATTTACACTTCTCAATTACATTTGAAAATAAAAATATAGAGGATGTGACACCTGTTAGCAATGCACAAGCTAAAGTAGATGAAAATTATTTATCGCCTTCATTCACATTTAAAGTAAAATGAAATGATTCTTTGACACAAATAGATAATTCACATGTTTCTAAATCTTCTCCTATATGTCATAATGTCAAAAAATAAAACATGGTTGTTACTTATCCATCCCTCGATTACAAAATAGAAAGTGATAATCATGTTTGCATTTCAAAAATGACTAGTGAAAAAAAAGTGTTGAATTACACTTACACATGATGATACATTACATAGTAGTAAATATTTCAAGTATTATCCTTCTCCTTCTCTTAATGATCATGTGGATGATAATTCTTTTAGTTTTACGTCTTCAAACATATTAAACTATATTTTTTATGAACAATGGGATAATGATGATTATTGTGATTATGATGAAGGTGGCATGGAATCTACAACTTATACTTCTTATCTTCCTCACATATCTCTCATGTTAAAAATATAATATATCACATATGAAAATACACACACATACACACACACACACTCATTCTTATGTGCATAATTTCCATTCACTAGAGAATAAAACACCTTTTATTCAACCTAAAAATATAATAGATACCAATGAATCTTCCTTATCCCCCTATACTACAGTAGAACCTAGTTCCCAAACAAACCCAGATGAGGGTGGTAGATCATTTCACTCTAACTAGGTCCAATATATCACACCTCCAAAGGTTATTGAGAGCACACCAAAAATTTATAAATAATATTTCCAATCTAATAAACCAACAACTAAAATAAATAATAAAATTTAAGCATTAAACAAACTTCTTGATAATGATAATATACATTCACAAGTGTTGATTATTTAATGCATGGTATGTGTACTTTTAAAAAACAAGTACATCATTTCACCTTGGATAATGAAGCATATAAATCTCAAGCTAATGCTAATGTTAAACCTAATAACCCTATTCCACACAAAATCTCAACAATGAGGTTACCATATAACTTTTTGAAATTGGTGTTACCTATCTTTGATGGACAACAAAATACATATTTAGGCTTATGATAAATCCATGGCTCATATTACAATCAAGTTAATTCCACTACAAGTGTTTCCAAAGTCACTAAAGGACAAAGCACTAGTTTGGTTCCATGAAACACTCCTTAATGGATATTTATATACATACGAGGAGTTAGAGATAGTCTTCCTTAGGCATGATATACATAATAAGGCACCTCTAGTCACACATGAAAGGTTAACCTCTCTAGACGAGAGTGATACAAAGTCTATACCAAATACATTCTTTGGTTCAAATCTTGTTTGCATTAGTTAATATATCAACTAGCCGATTTAGAACTAAAATACATCTTTGATAGAGGTTTAATATCTCATCTCAAGGACATATTGCTATATTAGACATCGAAATGATTTAGACATTTATAAAACAAAGTTATATCATTAGAGGAATAGTTGGGCTTAGTAATTACCTAGTCAAAGGCATATTTGGATATAGACCCCTCAAAGCCACATACATCAAAATTGGTATAATATCCTATGCCACTTCTAATTTAGAAACCAATGGAGAACAAACAAACAATAAAAATACTCAGTAAGGACAAAGAGCCAATCTACACAGTATAATCTATAATGCATAGCACATAGGATAAATGGAGAAGGGTTATAAATTTTTTAGATAAGGCTGGGACTCATGACATTTTTCTTACACACTACTAGACAAGGGGATGATCACACTTCATTAAACTAGTCATCATC
>JARHVA010010644.1:95000-102500 GCA_037957365.1 Torreya grandis | reverse complement strand
AACTCTCTTGCTCCTTTGTAAGCTCTTCCATGAACCGTGTCATCCATATCATCTCTTTGCTAGCCTCTGTGACTGCAATATACTCTGTTTTTGTAGTTGATAAGGCAACAACCTTCTGCAACTTTGATATCCAGCTAATCGCCATTCCACCTACAGTGAAAACATATCCTGTGGTGCTCCTCCTGCCATCCAAATCACCTACCATATCTGAATCTACATAACCATGTAGAGAAGTATCTGAACCTCCATAGCACAAATGCCTATTGTTGGTTCTTCTTAGATATCTAAGGATCCACTGAACTACTTTCCAGTGTTCCTTTCCTAGATTGGCCATATACTTACAACTCCCACTGCTTGGGCAATATCTGGTCTAGTACAAACCATTGCATACATTAAACTCCCTACTACGGAAGAATATGAAACTCTACTCATGTACTCTACCTCATCATGTGAATTAGGACATTGTTCTTTACTCAACTTAAAATGTCCAGCTAAAGGTGTGCTTACCAGTTTAGCATCCTGCATATTGAACCGTTTGAACACCTTGTCCACATAATCCTCTTGAGACAAAATCAACTTGTGATTTTTTATGTCTCTCTTAATGCTCATGCCAAGGATTTTCTTTGTTGCTCCCAAATCTTTCATGGCAAAAGTGTGAGCTAATTTCACCTTAAGCTCAGAGATATCCTGCATGTGTGATCATGCAACCAACATATCATCTACATACAATAATAGAATAATATATCTACCATTATCCAATCTCTTAAAATACACACAATGGTCAGATTGACACCTACTATAGCCATGCTCAGTCATAAACATGTCAAATTTCAAATACCATTGCCTAGGAGCTTGCTTGAGGCCATACAAGCTTTTCTTCAATCTGCACACTAACTTCTCCTTACCTTTGACCTCAAATCCTTTCAGCTATTCCATGTATATTTCTTCATCCAAATCTCCATGAAGAAACGTTGTCTTAACATCTAGCTGCTCAAGATGCAAATCCTCAATAGCAACCAAAGACAGTACAGTCCGTATAGAAGTCATTTTAACAATAGGAGAAAAAATCTCACCAAAGTCAATACCTGGTTTCTCTGCAAATCCTTTCACTACTAACCTGGCCTTATATCTCATCTTTCCATTCTCACCTTCCTTCAATCTGTAGGTCCATCTGTTCTTCAGTGTCCTCTTACCAGCTGGCAAGTCAACCAAATCCCATGTTTGGTTCTCTCTCAAGGACTCTATTTCCTCTTTCATGCCTAGCTCCCACTGATCCTTGGATTCCACCTATATTGCTTCATCAAAACTCTCTGGTTCTCCACCATCAATTAGCAATAAATAGAAAAGTGAAGGAGAATATCAAATTGGAGGCTTACATACTCTTTTCTGACCTCCTAATGGGTGTCTGAGACTCATCCACAACACGCTGTCCACCTAAATTCTCTGACAGTGACCGACCTCGATCACTTCCAGGCCTGTAACTAGTCGATGTCAGTTCTGCCTGACCAACGTCAGTTCTTGACCTACCGATGTCGGTCTCTGTATGATCGACATCGATTTCTATTCTGCCGATGTTGGTTCCTACTTAACTGACGTCAGTCTCTGTGTTTTCCTACAAGTGATTATTTCTTCTTCCTGCGATCTCATTTTGGACCGTCACCTCGTCCAATTATCCATTGCTCTACCCAGATTGATTCAGCTTCTTCAGCTGATCACTATACATCACTTTTTTATTGAAAACAACATCATGGCTCCTAATTATCTTGTTATTTCCTAGATTCCAAAATCTGAAACCGAAATCATTAGAGCCATAGCCAATAAATGTGCACCTCATAGACAGCATCTAGCTTCTTTCTATTTTCCTTATCAACGTGCATAAAGGCTTCACAACCAAAAACTTTGAGAAATGAGATATCTACCTTTTTACCTATCCATGCCTCTTCTGAAATTCCACCATCCAGAGCTGTAGAGGGTCCTCTGTTAATCAGGTACACTACGGTGTCAACAGCTTCTACCCAAAACTCTAAGGGCAAACCAGCGTGCAATCTCATACACCTTGCACGCTCCATGATTTTTTTATTCATTCTTTCAGCAATTCAATTTTGCTGTGGTGTCCTTGGAACCGTCTTTTGCCTATGGATTCCATGTATATAACAATACCAGTTGAACTTATAGCTGTAAAAACTCACCACCATTGTCAGATCTCAGGCACTTCAAGCTTCTGCCAGTTTCATTCTCAACCATAGCTTTCTAAATCTTAAACGTGTAAAAACATCAGATTTCTTCTTAATACAATAGACCCATACCTTTCTAGTAGCATCATCTATGAAGGAAACATAATACTGAGATCCTCTAATAGAAGCAACTTGGGCTGGTCCCCACATGTTTGTGTGAACAAGCTACAATTTGTGCTTCTTCTTTGTTGACCCAGTCTTAAGAAAACTCACTCTCTTCTATTTTCCAAAAATACAGTCTTCACAAAAATCTAGATCTATGCTTTTCAAATCTGGAAACATACCTTTTGACTTAAGAATTGTCATTCCCTTCTCACTCATGTGGCCAAGCCTTTGATGCCACAACTTTGTATCTACATCTGAAGTAGATAATACAGAAAGAGAATTATTAGTAACACAATTACATAAATAGAGAGTACCTACTCTCTTAGCTCTAGCCATTACAAGTGCACCCTTGGTCACCTTCCAAGATTCAGCTATGAGAGTTACTGTACAACCCTCATCCCCTAACTTTCCTGTAGAAATCAAATTCCTCTTCAAGCTGGGAACATGCATGATGTCTCTCAACACCCATGTGTTGCCATTCTGCATTTTCAGCTGCAATTTACCTTTTCCAATAATTTTACAAGGCTCATCATCCCCTAAATACACTATTCCCAAATCTCCATGGACATAGTCACAAAAATATTCTCTATTGGGGGTAGCATGAAAAGATGCACCAGAATCTAAAACCCAAGATTCTAACTTATTATGCAAAGAGAATATTAAAGCATCTTGTGCAATACCTGGAACCTTTGCTTCTTCCTTTCCTTCGTGCTGATTGTCCTCCTTAGGCTTTGACTAGCAATCTCTGCTTATGTGCCCAATCTTTCCATAATTCCAGCATTGTGCCTTCCTGCCATTTCTGGATTTGGATCTACCTCTCACCTTTGACTTAGACCTTGATCTCCTCTTGCTCTTCTCTTTTTGCCTTCCTCTGCTCTCAAAACTTAAAGCATTCCCTGATGTTTCCTCTATGCTTTCCCTACAAATTTCCTCATTCAAGATAACACTAACAACATCCTCTACTTTTAAAATGTTTGAAGCAAATGCAGTATTACTAACTGCCATTACTAAGCTATGCCAACTTTCAGGAAAAGAACATAATATTAAAAGAGATTTAATTTCATCATCAAATACAATTTTGACTGAACTTAATTGATTTACAATACCATGGAAATCATTCAGGTGATTAGATATAGATCCACCTTCTTGCATACACAAATTAAATAACTGCTTCATAAGATATACCTTATTTGAATTTGAGGGTTTTTCATACAAATTTGCTAAAGTAGTCATTAACTCTACTGTCGACTTTGCCTGTGATAAATTTTATATCACAGTAGATGCTAGACTCAGTCTTATAGACCCCAGAGCCTTTCTATCAAAAACTTCCCATTCTTCATTATCCATGTCTATGGGATTCTTTGCAATCCCACCTAATGGTAAGTATAGATCCTTTTGATACATATAATCCTCTATCTGCATTCTCCAATGTTGATAAATTTTTCCATTAAACATCTCCATTCTCAATTTACTTTCTTCTGCCATTGCTTCTCCCACTCAAACACAAATCCCTGTGAGTAACCGGTAATCAATAAACACTACACAGATCTGAACCACCTGTTAGTGAACCTGAGCTCTGATACCACTTGTCAGGCACCTAGAACATAAATGCTCTAATACCACCTGTTGGGGATCAACCAACAATTTGATTACACTTATGAAAGCAATAAACATAGAATTAAATCAGATAGATAAGTAACTAGAATGATAAATAACAAAGAACAAGAGATACAAGAAACCACCCTGAAAACTTGTATTAAAATCTTTACAGAAGGAATACAATTGAAGAAACTTCTTTCTTCCACACCTCTCTCAGATGTACAAATCTCTCTCTAGATCTCTTTCCCTCAAGAGCTCTCTCTCTCAAGTACAATCAACTCCAACAACCTGGAATGATTCACATGTACAATTCTGTACTGTTCTTTCTCAACATACAAACTCTATAAGCTAAGAAGATCTAATCCTACATGTAGAATTAGGAAACTTGAGCATGCAATTACAACCAACAGTTATGCCTCTTAAACAAGGGATCTAAAATATTCTTACTAATAATAGAGATGTAGACTTAAGACTATGACTTAATCCCATCATGCAAACACTCAGTTCTATTCTCGAAAATAGCTTTCTAGACGCACAGGTAACCGACGTTAGTTCCAGCCTATTTGCCTGTGACCGGGGTCGGCCGATACCTGTCGATGTCAGCATCTCTTCAACTGCTCTTGATCGATGTCGGTCACTCTTGACCGATGCCGGTGACTGTGTAAACCTGCAACTTTGGTAATGCGCTCCTTTGGTGAAGCTTTTAGCTCCACACCCTAACACCCAAGGTCTTATTGCCAATACCAATGGTTGTCTTTGTTTTTCATCTTCTTACTTTTCTTCCTTTTCTAGTATGTTCTTCTCCTCATTTCTTTCTCAGCTATCATCTCCCACTTCCATGCTTCTTCATCTTCATACATGTCTTCTTGATCTTCTTCTTGTTCTTCTTGTTCCATGAGCTTCTCCGATGACTCATGTATGTCATTCACTTTATCAACCTTCATACCTACATAAAAAACATTCAAAGCCACCTTAGAATCAAAATATTTAGGCCATGAAGCCTCTTGGCTGCCTTCACATTTTTGCTCCTTGATCAAAACTGTCCTTGCCTCTTTGCTTTGCTCTTGTCTTGTTCCACTCTTCCCAATGGTTTTCTCATCATGGCTTATACCTTCATTCATCTCTCTTGAATAACCAAACATCTCCTCCAACATATTCAACTCTTCCTTTAGAGAGATCTCATCTATCTCACCATCTTCATCAAACTTAGGCTGATCACTCACAAGGATTACTTGTCCTTCTCTAGCCTCACTCTTCATCTCATCATTTCTTGAGCTATCTTCATGTAAACCAACTTCTTCAATATACTCATCAAATACAATTGCAGTGTCCTTACCTTCTATCTCCTTGCTTTCTTCAATCTCTGCTTGAAGCCATCTTATTTGTTCTTTGCTTTCAATGAGGCATTGCTTTGCTGCATACTCTACTCTTTCCTTATCTTCCAACCATTTAGAACTCTCTCCTTGCTGCATATTAGTCCACACAGCCACTTTCCGTTCCTCATTTCTCATGAAAAGATCATTAACGGATTCAAAAATAGCATCATAAACAAATTGTTTACCTTTTACCTCTTTCGCATACCTTTCAAGCATCATGTCTTCATGGAATGCCTCTTCCATACTCACCATCTCACCTTCATTCTCTTGGCTAATGGAATCACCTTCAATCCTCTTCCATTGACTTCTTGGTGTTGTTGCCTCAACACTCACATCTTTTCTCTTTGCCTTCTTAGGCACCCACATCTAATTCTTCTTCTTATCATTTGGCTTCACAAGCCATGTAGGCATCCTACATCAATGCTTTTGTATCAACACTTCCTCTTGCTTGGGAGTTTGCTTCTTCCACCATTTAGGCATTACGTACCCATGGTTAACTGAAAAATCCACCTTTATCTTTGCTTCTCTAACATGCATATCAACTGTTTCATGCTTATAAGAATAAGAAAAATCACTTTTAGAATTCACCTTTACCTCCTTAATGGGTTGCTCTATTAGTTCTTTGACTTGCATAGCTTCTTTATTATCTATCCTTTCTTCTTCCTTTATGCTTGGCTGTTCTCTTTCCTCTTCTTGGCATTCAATGGCATCATGAAATTCAGCTTCATCTTCCATCTCTCCTCTCTCATGCATTAACCAATGTATCTCTTCTTCTTCCTTATCAACAACAACAAACTTACTTCTCTTTCTTACACGTTTACTTGTGTACTTAGTGTCTTCTCTTGCACCAATCTCTTCACTCTTCAAGGCCATTCTCTTGACCTTCACAAAGCTGCTCATACCTACAATTACCCATTCAAAGACAACATTAGAAATAAAAACAAGAGACCATAATGTCTCCATGAGTGTCCTCTTCATCAACACTCTCATCTTTTCAAGTGCTCTTCCTGGCACTTCATCTTTTCTTTCTTATCCTCTCTTGTCCTCCACAATGAGGACCTTCTTCTCAACTTCCTCTTGCTGCTCACTTGGCAACCTTCTTATCTTCTTCAAGCCTCTATGGGCTTCTCTCTTCATGGCAATCTTATTTTGCCTTCTTCTCCTCTTCATTAGGAGATCTATTGGCCATTTTAACCTCTTCCTCATTGGCCATACCCATGCTTGCTTATCCATCTGCATCCAAGACTCATATTCATCTTTAATCTTAGCTAACTCTCTCTTCAAATTAGCAATCTCTTTATCAATTACAAAATTGTTCATACCTTTGATGCTTGCTTTCTTCTTGTTACTCTCATGTATCTTGCTGCTCTATAGTGCCTTCAACAATGCTTCCATTTCTAAGATCTTCACCCAAGTCTTTTCCACCTTGGTCTCTTGATCCCTTGTCTCACCCAAGCCTTTCTCCTTGACTGGTCTTTTGACAATCTCCTTGATCTCACCTAGGCCTTTTGCATCCTAGTCTTTTGATCCCCTTATTAATCCTGCAACAATTCTTTGTACAACATTTCAACAAACATAAATCACAAATTCAAGCTTACCTTGCTTTGGATCTTCCTCTTGAGCATTCACTTTCTCCCTTACTTTTGATCTTCTCTTAGCTCTTCACTAAGCTTTCCTTGGCTTCTTCTTCTCTTAAGCCTCAATGGCTTTAAGCCTTCCTTTCAACTGTTTACTTCTCACACACAATAAACTCAAATCAAATATCAAAGTTACTCATACCTTTCTTCCACAGGGTCTTCTAGCACTTTGTCCTGCTGATCCTTTGCCAAATCCTTCACAACTGCAACATCATTCTTTTCTTAATTCTACAGCAACACATTATCAAATCCCAAGAGCTTCCATCTCTGATACCAAATGATGAAACTAACCTTGGACTGCTCTGATAGCAAATGATGAAAATTGTCCTTCTTAAACAGTCCCTAAACTGATCTCTTAAACCAAAATGATGAGCTGATCTCAGATACGCTACAAACAGGGTACATTTATTTACCTCTTTATCAAGTCCTAGTCTGTGGTACATTTTCTAGGGGCAACATCATTGTTATCATCAACATACTTCCCACAAATTCATTCAAAATCATACAAACAATGACCCTACAGAGTCTGTAGATTTAAGCCTGCAGAGT
>JARHVA010010644.1:60000-90000 GCA_037957365.1 Torreya grandis | reverse complement strand
CCCAAGGAATAGATGGTGCCATGATGCTCCATGTCATACACTATCTCGTGCATCATGTATGAGATAGACAGACCACTCCCATACATGTTAATAAATTATGACAATAATAAAGATAAATATTTTCTCATTTAAGGATCATTGGCCATCACAATCATGATAAAAAAGTCACTCTCACTTCATGAGCGATGAGTCTCTTCTACCATGGGTGAGAAATATCTAGATGCCCACTATATAGTTTGAGGACTAGTATCCTCTGGTAATACAGCACACCAACTAGAGATAGATAATCTTACGATATGATATACATCCTCTAATTTTATAGTCATCTCACCCTTAGGCAACCAAAATGTACATGTGTCTCCATTCCAACTTTTTCATAGTGCAATGATCATATGTTCATCCCATGCATAATCTCTAGGAAAGCAACATATCATAGGCATTCACAATCAAGCACCTCTATCTCAACCTCAAATATGGGTAGACCCTATATAGTCTCCATCATTTTACCTATCAATAATTCCCTAATACATGCATTGACCATAAAAAGTGAAACCAAAATATGACATTAATAAACTAATACTACAACCAACAAATACATAATAAGAGTAAAAAATTAATCAACAATTTTAAGCACCATACCTATGACCTACTAAACACTAGCACTTCCTACAGTATAGTGGCACCAGATAGTAGCCCCACACTCTAGATAGTAGCACTAGGATCTAGACACTAGCACCCAAAATGGGATAATAGTACTAATTTTCTCTAAAATAGCCTAAAATTAGTCCCTCTCTATCATAATAAATAAAATAGACAACAAAAATGATAAAAAAAAAAAAGAATAGGGTCTTTTACCAAGTAAACCTCCTCCTTGGCTTGAATACTTGCCTAGACCTCCTCATAGAATGATAAACTAACATCTTGTTTCCTCGACATATTTTTCTCTCTCAAACTTAGAATTATTTCCACTAAAATGATGCAGATAATTCAAAATGACCTATTTTAAGTCATAACTTACCCAATGCCATCGTATTAAGGTTACCTTTACGTGCCAATTTCACTAACTAATATAATTCTCTTTTTATTTCCATATCTTGAGAATCGTAACTCTGATTCATGAACCATTTCTTGCATATGGGACTTGATAGTAATACATGATATCCCATATTGTTAAAACCAATCCTCTTATCATATTTTAACCTACAAAACAACAAAAAAAATTAAATTCTATTAACGATATAATAAAATAAGTACCTATCAAACTACATACTACATTATCAACTCTAACATAGTTAATACATTATTCAAACCTAATATAACATCATAATTACCAATTAACACCACCACTTTTGATCCTTACCACTTTTGGTTACATATCCTCATCATAATGTTGCTTATATAAACAAAATGGTAAATGAGTATGCATAGACTACTTCATACATATAGAGTTTCATTAAAAAAATTAGACACATGTTTACATAGGCATCTAAAATCACAAATTTTCAGAGATACAATCATATATTTCTATACATATTTACATAGGAGTCTAGAGTTAGAACTTTTTAGATATAAATTTATACATGTCTGAACACATTTACACAAGCATCTATAGTCATAGATTTTTAGAGATATAAATATGTAAGTATACGTAGGTTTTCACATACATTCATATGCATAGCTTATTCACATTTTCAGACATATAGGTTTACATAGGAATCTAAATTCATATAGTTTTAGGGATACATACACGTAAGTCTACATAGGTTTACAAAGGCATTTAGTTGCACATATTTTGATATATATATAAACACATGGGTCTACACAGGAACTAAGAGTCACATATTTTTATAAATACACATGTATAGTTGTACATAGGTTTACATAGATTTACATAGATATAAAACTTTGACACATGTATACCATTTTATTTAGTCATTCAGACACAAAACTACATCACTCAGATATAAATATTATGGGGAATGATGTAAAGTATAGATTCTTGATCCCTATTTTTAAATTTATTACTTTACACCAGTATCATCACCATTATCATCACTAGGGTTTCACTATTTTGGGTTACAAATCTATCTACAATAGTTGATCCATATAATTTTAGCAAACCCAATTTACACACTAAGATTCTCAGTGGGAGCAAGTGATCCTTGTTTTTCCACACCTTCATTTTACATACTCAAATTTGGAGTGGGTTATAGTGATACATATTTATCCATGCATTCAATTTATGTTACTTAAATTCAAATCAGGGGAAAGTGAGCCTTGTTTATTCAGACCTTTAATTTGCATACTCAAATTTAGAGAGGGGATAAGTGATCCTTATTTATCTATGCATTCAATTTATAGTACTAATATTTAGAGTGGGGGAAAATGAGTATTTTTTCTCCATGTATTCATTTTACACACTTAGCTTCAGTATCACGGGAATGTACATCATATGCTTCCTTTCATATATTAGACTCTCATTCTCATCCACTTTTCTAGCCAATAAGTGGGAAAAATCTAGATTACATTCACACAAGTAAGTACAGGTACACAATTCTATTTTATTTTACTCTAGTTCTTATATTTCAATGCATTAATAGAATACAACTAAGGAAAATGTAAACACACTAATTTGGTCAAGAAACCACAAGTACCATGTCTTTTGTTAATCCTTCACCCAAAAGGTCTTAATGATGGTTGTAGTCCTTGTTCACATGGTCATCCTAAGTCCTTTAATCTTTATTGGGTTTTATTTTGCCTATTTTAAACACCCCCAGTAGTCACATGTCACACTTTTCCATTCCTAAGGGCTCTTAGCCTTTCATCCTTATGATTTGATCTATTTTGAGAATTAGGACATTAACAACACTTTTAGGATAGTAAAATTACATGATACTACTATCAAATTTTACCTTCATTGTTTGACAGGCCCTTTCACTTGAATTTGAGTCTCGACACCTCTATGACCCTTATTTTATGTTTTTTAAATATTTTTCATGAATTATCATCTATAGAAGAAGGTATTATGTTACAAACAAATATCCTCCTATATAAAAATCCTCACAAGGCATCTTAAATATAACACTTACTATTTTGGCACTAATTTTCATAAAATCAACCATAGTAAGGCATTTTAAATATAGCACTTAATATATTTCCACTTATTTACATAAAATAAACTAGTAATACATCTTACATACTTTTCAAACCACTTACTATGCACACCTAGACATTTGCATGCTTGATGAAACAAGGGCCTAGGCAAAATTCAACATGGCATATCATGAAAGTTGATGGTGCACATTCCTTAAGGGATAACTACATGCAATTTGAGACCCCTAATGGTAGGATTAATGTAGGTAGTGGCCAAGAGGATAGGGGTCTATTACACATTATTTTATCATCCCAAAACCTAGTTTTTATTTACCTTTTGCATTTGATAATTTTATTCTTTCATGTATGTAGGTATTCATTAGGGTTTTGGACAAGAATTAGCCAAAATAATGATGTAGACGATCCCCCACACAATAGGACATTCAGAGATAGCCACTACAAGAAGGGCACTAGTGCTAAGTATTGACATTAGTGTTATATGACACTACTAACCTAAAGGGGTTGCTACTATCTTGAAAAAGATATCGAAAAATAGTTAACAGATGAGAGATTCCTCTATGTCTACATAGTCATCTCTAGTAATCATATCTGTGAGAAACTCTATCTATATCCATAGAAGTCCATTTTTTCCTTGTATATAATATTTTGGGAAAGTTACAGAGTCAATAAATTTTAATTTTTTTCCATATTAACAATAGGCCTATCCATTTAATCTAGCTTAGGATTTACATAGTAAAGCCATAAAAGGTTAAAAAACATGCATGTATGATAAAATTTTCAATTCAATATACAAGACATATGTGGTGGTTAATTTAGTTAAGTATATAGTGAATAACATGTAGAATATTGTTCCTTGTAACACTATAGCTTGGGATTCTAACTTGATTAACATTTTTGGGATACAAAGACTAACTAACTTAAGTTGAGGTTTCTACATCCTACAATGGGTTTTATTTATATTTTGTAAATGAAAATTCAATTTCGGGATTGATCACCCTCAAATTATCCAATGGTTCAGTTAAAAAATAATCTTAACTAAATGCTTCATGGACAACACCAATTTCAAATGCTTCAATAAAGCATCATCTCTGAGGAAGGTCATAAATGTAACATTTGGTTTCACGCATGCAGGTGTAGTCTTCCCTTTGTATCTTTCAAATTTCAAGAATTGTTTTACATTTCAAGAATCAAATAATTTTAAAATTAAATTTTTTTCAAACCTTAGTTTTTAAAAGAATAAAATAACTACTTCATATATTTTTTAGCATTTACTAAAGACTGTGGTGTCTTACACAATTGGAGTACTATCACAAAGACCAAGTGTGTCTTACATACCAAGGTCAATCTTTCCTTAACTATAGAAATATCAATTTCATACTAAAGGGAGGAATGAATGGGTGTGATGGGGGTAAATATAGTAACCTAAATATGATATTGAATACTTGATTATGCTAGTTTTGGCCCTTTATACATTATTAACTTGTGCACTTTATCTATAGCTATTTTTACACATCACTCTATCCTAAATAGCTAAGATGACATGTTTTAATTCCAAACTATTGTCTATTACCTATAAAAGTGTTCTGATTTATAAAAATTCCATAGAACATCTATTTGAATAAACCTAGATTCAAATTTCACACTTTTCCTTTAACAATAAAATCTACCAATAGGTACATTAGTGGTAGTAGGACCTATCCCAATTAGTTAATCATTTCCAATGATCCTTTAACGTCTATTTTTAAATTTGAAACCTATCTTATCTTTTATTTTCCATGTTTGTAGGATTCCTAGTGTGTTTTTTTCTCATTTTAAATTGATATATAAGGGCACTCATGTCTCTCATTCAAACATTTATAATTTAAATACATAGTCATATCTACACTCATGCAAACTGAGTAAAATTTTCCTATTATTCCTAATTTTTATTATGATCACAAAAAAACTTTATCAACAAAGTTAAAAGCATGTTTTATTTAGACTAAATAAAATCATGATCAAGTATTCAAGCCATTTATATATGCATTCATATATTTAAAGGGTAAAAATTTGACAAAGCATTCTAAAAAGGAGAACTATGTGGGTTTAATTTCCCCCTTGGTGTATTAAATACATAGGTAGTGTTTATTTATCATGGGATGACTGACATCAAGTCAACCAATTAGAATACACCTTTATCTATTTTCATGTCTTTCAATCATTACATGTCCTACTAAGGGATCGATCTTGGATAATCTAATTATAGGTTGTCCGCACACTCTAAAATTTCAAATATCCATATATATAAACAACTTCATGTATCACAAGTGACTTTATCTTTAGATTCTAATTTATTTTAAATTACCAAGTCAATAAACATTGAAAATAATGTAACTAGGTCTCATCCTAATTCATCGATCATGTTCTTGTATTTGAACTTCAATTTCTGGGATGTTTTATATCTTGTTATTGTTACTCTCTTTTAGTCATTTGTTAGACAACACAATCACATTTAGGGTACAAATAACTAAGTTTGTCTTTCAATTTCATATCTAATCTCATTTAAATTTTTTTTCACATTGGTTAAATCAATATTTTAATTCCAATATGCTTTTGAAAAGTTTATTTACATAATCCTTATTCTACTCAATTTATCTTATTTTGGGTTAATTACTACATTCATTTAAATTTCAATTAGATGGTGACCAAGGAATATTACATACTAAAAAATATTTTAGGAGCTCTGTGTAATTTTTAACATATATTCTAGGGAAAATTATGGATTCATGCATTATACGGAATATGTGGAAAACTAGATTAACAAAATTATAGAAATCATACAAGTCACATAAATCACATTGCAGGTCACATTTCATCTCTCAACTCTAATTTTCATTTTTTGGTGGTCACACATATTTATTATCAAAAATGAAGTTGCAATATTATGATGGCCTCTGTTATATTTATATATATGCTTTTTGATGGCCTCTAAAATCATATAAGTACCAAGTGATCACAACCATGTCTTATGTCAACATACTCAAATGCAAACCAAACATGTTTAATAAGTGGTTTGTGTAGTCTAATAGATTCTCGACCATAGAGTCATGCCCTAAATAAATCTCCATGTAGTCCAAAGAGGATTCATGACCAAGTATTTTTGAGAGATAGGTTTAAATTTTTTATCAATTAGACATAGATATTGGTAAAAGTTGATATAGAGGATCAGTCTCATTAAACCCCATGTTGTAGGCAGTGACTTGAAGGGTTTTTTAGAGTATGTGAGTTCATGGAAAGGGATAGGTGTTAAAACCATAAAAATATTATTCATGGAGGCTAAAATCTATAGGGTGATGCATGAAAATTATTAAACATAAATTATAAACTCCACAGATCTATGAATTTAAATATTCCATGTTTTTCATCAAAGTGGATGCATAACGAACTATTAAGTGTAAGTTTAAAACCACTGATCCATGAAGGAATAAATTAAAAAACATTTACCCTATTATAAATAGACCCTAATCTCATGATACATTGCATAACCCCCTTTAACCCTAAAATTATTGTTTATAGATTTTATCATAACAATAGGGAACATAATAGAATAATAAGTGGACAAATTTTTTGTAAGATAATTCTAAATGGGCCACTATGAGTATCATTATAAATATATTGATGAGATTATTTTGTTTGGTAAAATAATGCACTACCTAGTTTTGATTTTACCCTATTTTATGTACAACTATATATAGACACATTAATAGGTACACCATGGATACCCCAAAAACATGAAAAATATACAACACATTTCCAAAATTTAATAGAGATTAACTTCTAAAGTTAATTATAAATAATTTTATACTTATTAAAATTAATAACCCAAATATAACATATCAAAATTTAAATAAATGTGGTAGAGTTTCTTATTTGGATTGGATGTGTGTATCCCCACCAAATTTTAAATGTCATTAGCCATTTAATTGGTTGGGATTAATTAAGTTATTGTTTTTCCAGTTGTGGTCACTAAAGTTGTATTGGTCCCCTATTAGTTATAGATATGGTATTTTAGTGAAAGTAGGTTCCCTTGTATGTGTCCTATACCAGTTCATAAATCAGGTTAAAGACATAAATAAAGACAAACACACACACACACACACACACACACACACACACACACACACACACACACACACACACACACACACACACACACACACAGACACACACACACACACACACACACACACACACACACACACACACACACACACACACACACACACACACACACACACACACACACACACACACACACACACACACACACACACACACACACACACACACATGGATGTGTGTGTGGGCATGTTTACATGCACATGTACCCAAAAACACACCAACATAAAAATACCCTTTTTCTATTTTAAATAGAGATAAATATTAAATTAAGTAAATTATAGATTAAATTATAAATTTATAATATTTACATTCTTTAAATTTTAGATAAATTTGATTTTATTTGTATATTTTTATTTTTCTAAGGATTTTGGAAGTTGAAAGTTGGAATTAAATTTTTATGAGGTCATATGTATAGGTTTTTATTGGTTGTTAAATATTTGCATCCAATCATGTTACTAATTTTTATTAAAAGATACAAAGATGCTATGAATTTGTCAAATCCTCCTTGATATAGTAGTTGTTTGGGAAGGAATGGGATGGGATCATGTCCTCTAATAGAAGAACAATTTTATCAAGCTTGACTTTATAAATTCATATTATTAGATTGAATATCTATTTATCCTAGCCATGCTTAAAGCCTTGGGATTTGGCAATTTATTTTTTTGGGTAGGTCATAGGAGTTACTTTTCTTATTCCTTCCCCTTCCCAAACTTTTTAATTTTCATTGGCATTTGGTTTATCAAGATATTCTTCTTAGGTGCATCTCAATAAAATTGGGATTTCTATTCCCAAGTGCCTAATGTGATCTAGACCCGAAACATTTAAATACATCTTGTATACATGTCAGAAATCTTAGACATTCGAGAAATGAACTCATAGCTTATTCCAACCTTACTACCCAAAAATGATTTATTGGCGAATGATTTTATGGGGACATGTTTTCAAACTAATTTATTTATCCTCATTATATTATTTTAATTTGGAATTTATTTAGATTTACTATTCTATTTTGGTTATAAATATATAAAAATTCATCTATCTTTAATAATTAAGAGCTTTAAATGAATTTTTTAGTTAATGATAAAGTGATTTTTATTGTTTTATATTTTAGGTAAATTTAGACATAGGTCAAGAAGGTGGCCCTTGATTTTTATCATCTTCAAGAACTCCTCAACCATTAGAAGAGTACTTCCTATGCAATAAGTTGTGTTATTTCCCACTAGACTTCACATGATAATCCTCCACTTGTAACCATTGGTTGATAGAGTTCATCTCATAGCTAAAAATGCTTCCCCTCTTATCCTCCTTAGCAGAGGGGATAGAGTCCAATGCATGAAAAATATGTTGCTAACCCATCTCATCAGAATTCATCTCTATAGGGGTGTTAAACCAATGAGGGTTTTTATTTAATATCATATTAGTTGTGGTATTATAGTGTCTTTAGCTCTTCTTAATGCCAAAAAACATGGGTGGGTGGTTACTAATAATCCTTCATTGATTCCCACTTCTTCTGGTGGTAATCCATTCAAGGATGATCCTTCTCAATCAATGTATTTCACTGCATTTTATGCCTAATTTTCTATTTTTTAGTGATTTATTGATGATCATGGGTTGCTATGTATATCCGATAAAATTATTGTATTGAACACATATATGTGTTATATTTTTATCAATTAATTTCAATAAATTATTGAAAACATGTAATTGTTCATTGTGTGGGTGTACTTCAATGGTGTTCATTAATAATAAGGTGAATTGAGAAGCTATCAATAGATGGAAAAAATGCTTCATATCTTCTACATTTCATTGAATCTATACATTAAATATCATTTAAGAGTCTGATTGAGTCCTCCTTTAGTTTCAATGAAAAATCATTTTTGTTGATGATAATATGTCACATAACATTGCAAATCTTCTTTTTTTATATCATAGAACAATTATAATTATTTTTAGAATTCAAGAATAAAATTGGGAAGATGGAAAATAAGAATATGTTAGTTGTTTTTAGTGTATGAAATCCTAAATAAGAGCATTTAGGGCCCCCCCACTCTATTTTTTTGAATAATCACAACCAAAGCCATATGCTTATGAAATCAACATTAGGTTTTGGTCTTAAAATTAAGTTTATGTTTTTCATATTTTCTAATGAGATTTATTCACACTAAATATTAACCTAATTTAAGGTAATAAACTAATTTTTGGTTAGGCATTATTGTGTGGGAATCATGACATGAAGATGTAATAAGTAGTTGTACATTCAATTGAGTATGATACAAGATCAAATAATAATTACTTCCATAGATAGCCATGCCACAATACAGAACTAGTAGAGAAGTTATAGATATATATTGAAATACAATTTAACATTATGAATTTAATTGTATGTTATATACTTTTTTCCCTTTATTATTAATCAAAAAGAAAAAATAGACAAAAAATAATTGTAGTATACATATTGTTGGATATAATTTTTTATATATTTTGATTTCATTTATAATAAACCTATCTTCTCCTAATGGATCTGATATAAAATTAGAAACATCATAGATCAGGTTCTATATGTATTCATAGACAAAAATGTTTCTATTATGATTATAAATATTTTATAACTACTTACTTTGTAATGTTCTAATTAAATTAACCCCACATTTGATGACGTGTGTGGATATCAGACCTAGAGACATTAGAAGGTCTAGGTATCCCATAACCCCACATTTGATAGGTAGTGTGTTTACCATCCCTAGACACATCAATAGGTCTAGGTTACCACCATAATAAATTGGTATGGGGCCCATCTTGAAGAGATAAAATAGAGTCCCAAAACTTAAAATATGCCATATTTGACTAGTGTGGCAACTAATTAATTTTACTAGATCAGGAACCAACCTAGGTAGAAAGATCTAGACAATTAGGTCTCGTAAAGAACTCCAAAAATTCCAAGATAATTTTGGCTAGAATAAAAACTAGCCTAGATAAAAATGGAGGTCTAGGTCTCTAGACATTTCCAAATAACCACTGAATTTTACATAAACAAAACCTAATCAACTTAAGTTGAACAAAGAACCAACCTAGCCAAACAAATTCAGAGGGCCATGTCTTGAAAAGAACCTTCAAGTTTAGCCATAAGGGGACCTAGGTCCCCTATAAGTAACGAACGATTATGACAAGAACAAGAACCAATAGGGGAATAGCCAATACCGTATTAGCTAGAATGGAAACAAATTGGTTTTGACTGGACCAAAAACTAACCTAGGCAAAAGGAGGCTAAGGTATATTAAAACTATCAAGGTCCCCAAATCCTATGAGGAATCATGTATAAATGATACAAAACTATAAATTTTTAAATGATTAGGAACCAACAAATAATTATTTGTTTGATTGGTGAAGCGTCGAACTAGTTTAAGTTGGACTAAAAACTATCCTAGACTTAGAAGAGGCCTAGGTATCGAGAAATCACTAGGGTCCTTAGGGGACTAACAAATCAATTTATTATGAATCGATAATCAACATAAGCATGAAAGGAGGTCCAAGTCTCTAAAAAACATCTTCCATTTTTAAATGGGCCCTAATCTATTTTGGCCTTAAAAAGTCATGAGGCTTGAATGTCTAATGATCATAGAGGATGAAAAGATTGATTTGATGAGGTTAGAGACTAGCTTGGACAAAAGATGTGGAGGCTCAGGTCTCGAAAATGGTTTTGGTCAGATCGAGAACTAGCCTAGACACAAAAAGAGGTCCAACTGTCTAAAAAACATCAATTATTTTTAAATGGACCAAAATTCATTATAGGCTTAAAAGAGAATGATGCCTAGATCTCTGAAGATCATGGAGTATCAACAAACTAATTTGAATAGTTTTGAGCCCAACCTCAATAAAGAGGTGGAGGCCTAGGTCATAGAAATTATTTTAGTTAGATTAAGAACCAATCTGAACATAAAAGGAGGTCTAGGTCTCCTCTCTAGAGCCAACTACAAAGGGTTAAACCCTTAAAGTCCCTTTTGGGACTTAATAATAACATATCATTCAGTGATTTTAAATGGGTCGATAACCATCCTGGTTGAATAAACACAAGGCTCATGTGTCTAAAAGACCATTTTTTATCCCCTAGGGGACCTAACATTTCAAAAACTAACATACCATAATTTTGATATGAACTAGTTTTGGCTAGACTGAAAACTAGCCTAGGCTAATGGAGTAAGAGGCCTAGGGCTAAATAAAACTAATAAATGTATCCCCCATAAATATACTAATTTGACTACATTATAGGCCATCCTAGACATAACTGGAGGTGTAATTCTCCACAGATGAATCCCCCTTAGAACCAAAAATGAATGAAGAACACCTATAAAAGGTTGTTAGGTTATAAATTCGAGTTTTAAAAAAAACTCACTTGAGAGTATAGACCAACGGTTATCCATTCTTGACATTCTCATGGACAAGACAATTGAATTTTCAGTTAAAAGAGGCATCAGACTAGAATAGTGACAGGCTCAATACATCATTGTCATGAATCTTCTAACACATTCCCCCAGATCTTTACGTGAATAATTCAAACCATTCAGCTCTCTATAAACACAAGAATTCCTTTCAAAAAAAATTGTGCCATTGAATACAAAATTTAAAGAATATTGCCTCATATTCAACAAAGAATTAGAGATCATTACACAAGTCATGCATGTTGTACAAAGATCCTCCAATAGAGGCATTTGTCAAGGATTTATTCTTTCTGCACACATTTTTTCAAAAAATTTAGACCCAGATAAACAAGTCTAGAAAAGTCTAGAATAAAAGATAGATCTGACCAAGCCCTTTCCTAAGGATAATAAAGGGACAAATCCCTTTGTCAAGACATCTAGTAACAAGATTCCTCCATCATAAATTGGATGCAAAACACCAACATTGTAATCTTTCAAATAAATATTAGACCATGTTTCTCAAACATAGAATAGAGCATTCCCAAACCCATCACCACCTTTTTGACAAGTATCTCCGAACAGGATCATAGATAGTCTAAAAAATAACTATTATGGATGTGGATCATAGTCCCAAAGCCTAATTTACCAAATTCCATAGTGTCCATAACTAGACAAAACATGAACATTGGCCATAATTCATTATAGGAAAAGTTGTTTTCCAAGTCATAGATCTTGTGATCTGATGGAGGGGTCCACAACCACAAACATTGTTTCTGAATCGAAGCTCTAAAGTCCAACACCACACTAGTGAAGCCATTTTTCCCCAATTGAAACTCATGCTAAGGCCCTAAGATTCAACCTTATTGTCCTAAAAATTTATAGCTAATAGTTGGGGAGCTCTTATCTAAGGGGGACATGTGGGTTGGCCTGGGTTTGTAGTGTTGATTGAGCGATCCATAGATGGATTCACCCCATTTATCCCTACATAGAACTTGTTGAGAAGTGAAACCCCTACCTCAAGGTTCCCACATTGGCACCTCAAGAAGGACTCACGTCATAGATGTACCATGGGAATTAAAATTGGCTTCTTTAGTACAAACTACTTGTACCTCACCAATAGGCGAAGCCCCTTGTGAATTAAAATTTGGGGGTAATAACAAGGGATTTCTTATTAAAGTGGGATATATGGGTGGGCATGGGTTTGTAATATCCATAGAGTGGTGCATAATAGGAGTCATCCCATTGTGATCCATGTGAAATATATAGAGAACTAAAATCCCTATATCAAGGTGCCCACATGGATGCTTCAAAAAGAAATCGCACCATAGATGGACCATGGGAATTGAGCTTGGCTTGATGGGTACAAACTAATTTTACCTCACCATTATACCAATCCCCTTGTGCATTACTTGTTTTTTAAAGTTAAAATAGTTAAATCTCTAATAAAATACAGTTGACAGTTTACAAAACTAGATTAATATTTTCTACTTAATAGAAATAAACCCCTAAATCTATTTTCCATTAAATCTATAAAAGATCATCCTCTTGTAATTTATTATGACAATGATATAAAATTTCATAGTGTCATCCACATGTAATATCAATCCTATTTCAATCCAATTATAATCCCATTAGTTATATAGATTGAATTGGTGTTCTAATTTAATGGATGCCCTTCAAAGAAATATTCTAAACAAACCTTTTTAGATATTTTAATTAGACCAAAAAATATTTAGCTCCTACAAATCTGTAACGACTAAAACAAAAACATAAAAAATAAAACAATAGAAACAAAAAAAAAATAAAAGAAATCCAACAATGATTTAACAACAAAATAATATTAAATTTAGCAAACCTTTTACCTATTTGAAATAGCACAAAAAGCTTTTGCTCCTACAAAGCTTAAACAACCCCAAAAAATAAAATCCTAGCTATTATAATAGAGAGCCTTAATTAGGCTTCTTCACAGCTTCTCCAAGATCTCCCTAAGCTCCTTGACTATTTATTTATCCAACTTATATTATCCTCATGTATTATCTATTTTATATTGATTGACTAATCATCCTTTCAGCCCTGTTATACATCATTCTAGATTTATTGCCTACTTTTTTCTTCTTCCTCTTACCAACTCTAGGTTCTTTTACTTTTCTTCTTCCTTGTATATTCCATTCCAAATAAAAATTTTAGGAAAAAAACAATCCTTTTATTTAGATTTAAATAAAACTACTTTGTCTCTATGGAATTTCCTTCCTTGGTTGTCATGTCATCATAATGACTTTTGACTTCCACTAGTACTTCTATAAATTCATTGTTGATATAGACCCTTACTAAATATCTATTATAGAAGCTCTATTATTATATTATTTAGGCTTCATTAGCTCCATGATGAGCTCATCCATCTTAGTTTGATAATGATTTTCATTATGTGATCTTTTACCTTTAGCTATACCTATAGTTAAAATACTAAACACATAATTAGATGAATACATGATTTATTTTGGTAACTTGCTCTTCGTACCTATAGGTCTCCTGAGGATGCATTATGGAATTTCACTACCGCTTGCATTATCTTTTAAGATTTTTAAGGGTTTAAAAATGTATAACCAAATTTTAGAAATAAGTTCTTCAAATATTACAATGCGTTTACTGTTAGAATATTATTTTTGACTTCTTACCTACTTACCTGGCCTTTGTGTATTTTGATAGATGTAGACATTTAATGCATCCCCTTAAAAATTTGAAATTTGGATCCTTATAGTTTGGTTGGGTGAAAAAATAGGAGTTAGGTAAGAAGTTAGAAAATACCAACAAAAAGAGACTATGCAGTAGCAAAATTAGTATTCAGCATAGCAGAAACTATCAAGAAAAAAAGAGTGTGCATTAAAAAGCATTGCACACAGTAGCAGGAGGAAGATAGAGTAATACCCTATAGTAAAGTAAAGTAGGGGAAGAATAGGAGAGCTATTTTAAGAATTCTATATCATAAACAACAAAGTAAATGAGTCATAGTCTGTCAGAAGAGACAATAAAATAGGGGAAATAGAGTAACAATATTCTACAATTAAAAACACAGATAAAAAAGTTAAGAAAAGTCTTTTTTATATGTTTTTTGTGAATTATTTTTATATACAGTAGCAGCTGTGCATGTCAATAATTTAAATTTGATTACATATATGTATTTTGTGTTTATTTCTCCCCTGTTCTGGTTCACTATTATTCTATCTAGATTTTTGCCCACCTAGGATTTCAAATTTGGTATTATTTCTTGCATAAATTTTGAAATTTCACTCTATAATAGCTATTAGAGCTAAAATATTTTTCCAAAAATTGGTATTAGAGCTATTGGTGAAGGACATCTAGGTTGTGAGTCAATTTAAACATGGTAATAAGAAGTTCAGGGTCATGGTAGTAGCCCCCTATGTTTGATGGAAAAAAACTATGGTGTGTGGAACATCAAAATGAAAACTATATTGAAATATCAATAGTTTTGGGATTTAGTGGAATTTAGGAATAATGAGGTTGTAGACATGGAAACCTTCAATGCAGTAACTTAAACACAAAATAATGTGTTGAATGAGAATAGAAAAAAAGATGCCAAAGCACTCAATTATATACGAATAGCATTGGTTGATGTAATTTTTCTTAGGATAAGAATAATTATCCATTCCAAACAAGCATAGAATATTTTTAAAAATACATACCAAGAGAGTGGCAAGGTAAAGCTTGTCAAGTTGCATCTCTTAAGGAGGAAATTTGAGACCCTACAAATGAAGGAGAATGAGTCTATCAATGACATCTTCACAAGGACAGTGAATATTGTCAATCAAATGAAGACATGTGGTGATAACCTTGAAGATCATAGGGTCATTAAAAAATGTTGAGGATCCTTACAATTAATTTTTAACCCTATAATGGTTTGTATATAAGATTCAAAATAATTGAGTCAAATGATGGCTAATGAGTTAATAGGTTCTTTACAAACCCATGAATAAGGATTGAATAGGTCAGCTACCTATTCCCATGAATAAGAATTCATGACCAATCTGAATGTGAAAAAAGGGGGAGAGGATCAAACAATAGATGAAGAGGAAGAAATTTCAGGAGTCAAGGTGGAAGACATGGCCATCAAGAGTCACATGGAAAATGAAGAGGAAGGAGAAATAACACTTGTAGAGGTAGAGCTACACAAAGGTATTATAAATTTAGCATCAAATGTTATTATTGTAAGATGTATGGACATGATGGTAGTGAGTGTAGAAAGAAGGAATATGACGTGATTAAGAAAAACACAAATTTCACTCATACACAAGAGGTTGAACCTAATAATAATGAGAAATATATAAACTTATTTATAACATGCAACCTTGCTAAGTAAAGTAGTAAAGAAACATGGTACTTGGATAACGGTTGTATCAACCACATGAGTGGAAACATAGAGATGTTTAGCCATATTTATGAAATAATAAAATTACAGGTAAGGATGGGAAACAATTATAAGGTTTTTGTCATGGGAAAGGGAAGCATTTCAATCTACACCAATCAAGGTAATAAAAGATAAAGTCATGATGTTTACTATATACCCAGGTTAAAATACAACATTATTATCATTAGCCAGGTTGTGTATAAGGGGTATAAGGATTTGAGAATGGTGAGTGCATCATCTTTGATATGTGTGGCTACAATATAAATATAACAATAGTCAAGATGACAAATAATTGGATGTTTTCATTGAGAATGCAAAGTGAACTCATAGCAACATTCAAAATAGTGATAGTAGATGAGTTTACTCTTTGGCATTTTAGGTACAAGAGTTTGAGATTTGAAGGGTTGAAATTTATTCATAATAAGCACATGGTGAAGGATCGACCCCTTATAGAATAACCAAATAAGTTGTGTGAAGGATGTATATTAGGTAAGCAACATAGGAGTGAATTTCCTACGGGTAAGGCATGGAAAGCTAGAGCTCTTTCAGAGCTGATCCATTCAGACTTGTTGGTCTAATGAAGACCCCAAATCTAACCATGAATGTCTATTTCATGACATTCATACATGACTATAGTCAAAATATATGGTTGAATTTCTTAAAGCATAAATTAGAAGCATTTAAGACCTTCAAGCATTTCAAGGCCATGGTGGAGAAGAATAGTGGCCACTACATCAAGATTTTGAGAATAGATAGAGGGAGAGAGTATATCTCCAATTAGTTCATGAATTTTTTCAAGGATCATGACATAAATAAATAATTTATATCTAGGTATGCACCATAGCCAAATGTTGTGGCTTAGAGGATGAATAGGACCATCCAAGAGATAGAAAGGAGCATGCTAAAGGCAAAGGGTTTGCCTAATGATTTTTGGGTTGAGGATGTGGCAAAATCCATGTACTTATTGACCATTTTTACAATGAAGAGCATTAGGGATGTGATCTCTCAAAAAGCATGGAGTATTGTGAAGCCAAGTGTACAACACCTTAGAGTGTTTGGTTGTATAGCATATGCAATGTGCCCATGCAAAGAAGAATGAAATAGGATAACAAAGGTGAGAAGTGTATTTTCATATATTATACTGACTAATCAAAAGCATATCAATTGTAAAATCCCATCATTAATTATATCGCAACCAGTTTTGATGTTCAATTCATTAAGCTTGAATCTTGAGAAGAGAGATAAGAAGAAGAGAAAATGGAAACAAAGGCTACTGGACCCATTGTTGAATTTGAAATAGTAGGTAGTACAGCCACCAATGCACTAACTTTGACCCCTATTTCACAAAGGTGTGAATCATCTATTGGAAGCATCCATCAAGGAGGTCAAGCAGTTGTTCAAGAGTCATCATCCTCCTCCCCCAACTCAAATCAATGCCAAGTAAGGATAAGGAGCTTACAAGAATTTTATAAGCAATCAAGGTATGAGGAGAATGAAGATGAAACTATGAATTATGCACTTTTTTTATCAGCTGATCCAATTTACTTTGAAGAAACAGTCAAAGACAATAAGTGGAGTGAGGCTATGGATGAAGAGATGCATGTCATAGAGAGAAATGACACATGGGAGTTAGTTGACCCACCAAGATAAAAGAGTTCATATGAGTTAAGTGGGTATACAAGACAAAAACTACTCCTGAAGGTAAGATAGAGAGGAATAGGGCAAGGATAATGGTGAAAGACTATAATCAAAGGCTTGGGTGTGACTATAATGAGACATTTGTACCCATAGCAAGGATAGAAACTGTAAGGACAATCATAGTTATTACTTCCCAATATAAGTAGAAGGTGCATCAAATAGATGTGAAATTGGAATTCTTGATTGGAGTGCTAGAAGAAAAGGTTTATGTGGGATAGCCACCTGAATATGAGATTCTCAAGCATGAGAACAAACTGTATAGGCTTAAGAAGGCATTGTATGGGCTCAAGCAAGTCACAAGAGCATGGTACAGTCGTATAGAGTCATACGTATTGAGTAGCAGTATTGGCAAAAGTGCAATTAAACCCACACTATACATCAAAGCATGTAATTAAGGTATATTGAATATTGTATTATGTGTGGATGATATAATATTCACCAGCAATGAAAATCAATCAATTGAAGAATTCAAGTCAACCATGAAAAATGAATGTGAAATGACTGATTTTGGATTTTTTAAGTACTTTTATGGGATAGAAGTCAAACAAATAGATGAAGGCATATTCATATGCCAATCTATGTATGGAAAGGTGATCTCATAAAGGTTTAAGATGTTGGACAACAAGCCTGTGTTCGCTCTATCTAAGACAAGCCTTACGTTGTGCAAAGATGATTGCATCATCAATGTAGACCGCACATGCTATAAGAGCCTAGTGGGAAGCCTAATGTATTTGACTACAATAATGTTGAATATAATGTATACAATCAGTCTCATAACAAAATTTATGAAGATGCCAAAGGAGACACATTGCAAAGCAGGATAGAGGATATTGAGGTACATTAATGGAATAAGAGATTATGGTGTTTTGTATGCAGCAATAGATGAGTTTCAACTTGTTGGTTACACAAACAGTGATTGGGCAGGTAGCTTTGATGATCAAAAGAGCACTTCAAGGTATGTATTTCATCTTGGATCAGAAGCCACATCTTGGGCTTCAAATAAATAACCCATAGTGTCACTTTCTTTAGCTGAAGTGGAGTACATAAAAACCAATATAATAATATGTCAGGGTATATTGTTGACAAAGATACTTTCTGATTTGCATGATGAGCAACAAGGAGCTTCTATGGTCTATTGTGACAATGTATCATCCATAGCATCATCAAAGAACCATGTGTATTATGATAGGAACAAACACATTGCAATCAAATATCACTTTATCCATGAGTTGGTTGAAAATCATGTCGTAGATCTCAACTTTTTGAAGTCTAATCAGCAGCTAGCTAATATTCTCACTAAGCCCTTATCTTAAGACACATTCATGAATCTAAGAGGAAGATTAGGGGTCATAAATGTAGCAGTATTAGCCCTACAAAGTGTTATGGTAAATCTGGAGTTTTTCAACATAGCTACAGAGTCGAACAACACAACGCTAGACTCCTACAGTAGAACTATAAATTTTAATAAGGTAGTTATGGATTTCATCAGTCCAACTATGAATTTCATCAGCTTATCTATGGATTTTAGTAGGTTAGCTATAGAATACTATCTAGCTATAGATTTTGTCAGTTGAGCTAAATATTTTGTTAGTCCGGCTATAGATTTTGATAGGGTAGCTACAAATTACAGTCTAGTTGTGGATTTTGATAGGGTGGCTATGAATTTTAATAGTCTAGCTATGGAATTCATCAACAAAGCTATGTACTTCAGAAACGAAGCTTTGAACATGCATAAAATATATACAAAAGCATTTGGAAAGCTAAAGAAATGTTATAAAAAGGTTTTGAAGACTGAGAAAAGTCTAGCTGAGCATGATAGAAAGGTCAAAAATAAGGGGGAGTGTTAAAATATTATTTTTGACTTATCACTTACTCTCCTAGCAAATTGCAGATTTTGATAGCTGTAAACATTTAATGCAGCCATTCCAAAATTTGAAATCTGGAGTCTTCTAGATTGGTTGGGCGGCAAAATATGAATTAGGTAAGAAGTTATAAATGACAGCATAAATTAGCAAATAGTATAGATATATTACATTATTAGACTATCTAGATTGCTCAACTATTATCGATGCCTCATTTCTAGGTCAGTATGTTATGATTTATTTGGTAAACCACTGTATATATATTCAACTGTAATTTCATAAATAAAACAACGATGTTTCTCTACGTGTAATATACTTACTGGTCTCTCTGATCTGCCAACAATTCTGGTATCAGAGCCATCTCTGATCATCTTATGATGGAGTGATAAATTATTTTCCAAAGAGGCAGCTTCATTTGATTTTGATTATCCTGACTGATGAGTATATAAAAGCCAAGCAGTGAGAATTGAGTTCCGTGCGAGCCTGTAGATTCTCATCGTCCTTCATTGATTTCCATCCTCTTCTGCGTTCCAATTCTACCATCTACATGTCCATTCACCATTCAATCTAACGCCTCCAAAGGGCTTTGGTCATTGTATGGTGATTCACACCAGATCGCACCTGTTTACAGTGAAATGTACCAAGCTTGCACATAGTTGTAAATCAAGTCTTACGGTACTGCAAAAAATTAATGCTCAGTGAATATCTGTAGTGTTTTTAGGTCTACAGTCTAATCTAACTACTCGTTCCCACTCCCACGTCGATGTGCTGCTTCAACCGCTTCATTCAAAGTCGTCGGCGTCAGTATTATCATTTGAAAATTTTGAATCTTTCTTCCTGCTATGTATGACATGCTACGCAGTTTGTTCGTCAATACTACAAAATATTATCTTGACTCGGCTCCCTAGCAAGTTATACTGCTGTGTTTTCACATTTTGAAGCGTTCTGTCCAAGCTCATCTGTTGGTCAACGATCTATATGCTATCCCCTGCATGAAACTCAGTTGTCCTCGTGTTGTCTTCATATGACCTGCTCTCTGCTGACTCGTTTTATTTGACAATGCCGTGTTAATTGTCTTTTTGTTAAATATTTGTGTTAAAAACAACAAAATATGCGGTCGGTCTAGAACATAGTTAATAAATAGGTTCCGTGTTATTAGTGTTGTTTATTAGAATCATATCTTTTGCTAAAGGTTAAGTTTTTTTATGTTTTATTTTATTTTATTTTATTAGTTTGGTTTAGATCTGTATTTAATGATCTTTTTAATGGTTCATGTAGTCATAGGATTTTATAAAGGTCATTATAAAAAGTCAAGTTTGGTCAAGAAAATTGTTATAGTTGGATTTTTAAGATTTTGTATTATTGTCAAAAATCAAAATATAAAGTATTGTGTCAAAGTATTTTTTCTTTATCAAAGTAATTGTGTGCCGAGATTGTCAAAGTCCTTTTATTAGGTTATTAAAATGTCACTTAATCATCAAAATCAAATCCTTTATTATAAAATATACATTTTCGCTTGTATATGACATCTACATTATGAGGGGATTTTCCTCAGAAAACTCATGCCCCTGAACTTGAACGACACATGTGCTAAGTAAGCAGTGAACCAATTGGAGGCTAAAGGATACATGGAGGCTGGAGGACAATCGACATCCTCTTGTGAGTTGCCTACGATAGGATCGCATTATTGCTATGGTGACATTTAATTCAATGTGTTTCTTTTATGTTGTGCGTAGTGTGATTGTGCAATGTGGTTTTCAATAAAAGATTCAACAACATTTTCTAGTTTGGTACCCCCTGATGAAGAACATTGTCGGAAGTAAAAGCACTAAAGTAGCACCTAATTCTTGGAAAAGGGTTTGTGAAAATCTGAGAAACCACTGAAGTGTATAAAATAGTCAAGAGCTCCTGTCACATCCAGGTCCGTAGTCAAGCTGCAGCTAAAAAACATATGGGTTTGTTGTAATCCAAGAAACCATAAAAGGTGGTCAGTAGAGAGATGTACTCCTATCACTTCCAGGTTAGTGGTCATCCTACAAGGAAAAATGAACATGATAGCAAGACCATGAAGCCATCGAGATGGCATGCCACCTCAAAGTTGAGGAGGCTACGTGGAGAGTGTGAACCTTTTTGCCATGTTTGAATTAAGGGGGGCTCAACTATCGGGGATATGATGTTTGTAAAGATAATGTAATAAGGGTGGATGATAGCATAAATTAGCAAATAAGATAGATATATTACAATATTAGACTATCTAGATTGTTTGACTCTTATCGAATACTCCTTTCTAGGTTAGTGTGTTATGATTTATTTGTTACACCACTGTATATAAAGTCAATTATAATTTCATAAATAAAACATTAAATTTTATTTACATGTAATCTACTTACTGGTCTCTCCTATCTGCCAACAAGAAAAGACAAACAAAAAGGGAATGTGCAACAGGAAAGTTGGTATTCAATGTAGCAATAGCTGTCAGAAAAAGGAGAATGTACATCAGAAAGTATTGCATGTAGTAGCAACAAGAAAATAGATAAGAAACATACAAGATATCAGAGTAGGGGAAGAAGAGGAGAGATATTCCCAACGGTCTGTTGCATCTAAAACAAAGTGCGTGAGTAACAGTTTGCCAGGAGAGAGAGAGTAGAATAGAGATAAATAGAGTAGTAATAGTTTACAAGTAAAAACACAGAGCAACAGTTAAGGAAAGTCTTTTTTATTTTATTTTTTTGAATTATTTTTATATACAGTAGCAACTACGAATGTAAATAATTTCAAGGTTTATATATATATATATATATATATATATATATATATATATATATATATATATAAACCTTGAAATTATTTATATATATATATATATATATATATATATATATATATATAACACTCAGGGGTAGGATAACACTATCCATCTCTCTTTTTTCAGAGATAATGTTCACAAATCACAGGGGAAATCTTGATGAAATGATAGGAGGCACAACATGAACCTTTCAAGTAGTGACAAGTAACTGTAACAGGGTGTAGTAACACAATAGGATAAAATGTACCACAAACTCTCCACATCAATTGCCAAAGAGTGAAATACGAAGGATAATGAGGGTACAAAGTCATCCAAATATCCCTTACATAGAAACAAAAAATAGACAAACTAAAGACAATTGTGGAAGCACAAAGTCTCTCCACAGCCGACTTCAGGACACCTTCCTAATTATTTTCACTAATTCTAGTTATTTAATTAAATGGACAAAAAATGTATTAAGGGAACATACATAATAACAATTTCCCCAACAACCAAGCTATTTCAGCACAAAGTCTAAAAAGTCACTTGTTTTCTTATTCAAATAATGAAATATGATCAACAATTTGAGCTCAAAGTCTCAGTAATGCCTTTCAATTTGGGCAGAGTTTTGTTTATGATAACAAAGAGATCTCCCTAAAACAATAAGAGAGAGTCCAATATATAGTGCTCCAAGAAAGACTTGGATGCTTTGTTTCACAAAAATGGCCTACGATGCATTCAATGCCTTCAATGCATTTAAATTTTGTCGATGGGCTATGCTAGAATCGGGCATCAATTTTAAATATGGGCTACTTGATGTGTTTCCTGATGTGTGCAAAGATATTCATTTGCTTTACTCAATGCTAAAAAATAGGTCACACCATTGAATGTTCACGCTCTCCGATGTCCACCTGGTGGGCTGCTTCACCTTCTAGAAACATATCCCATGCACAAATATTTATGATCTTTGTCCATCATTTCCCCTTTCCTTGCTGTATTTTGTCCTTATTTGTGCTATCTGAGATCTCAAGCTATCTCTTTGGCCAGTCACTGAATTTGTTCATAGGGTATGTGCCATATTTGAAAATTGACAGATATTTCATTATCTTAAATTTGACATCCACAGGGACATCAATGGTTGCTGATTGTTTGAGCTATATTGAACCATGAACCTTTAAACCTTTGAAAGTTCATCAGTTTAATAATTCAATAGTTCAAGCGGTCTTTATCGGTTCCTTGCTTTAGTCACTTCCCTGGTTCAATCGCTTTCTTTGTTCAATTGCTTTCTTGGTTCATTCACTTTCTTGGTTCAATCACTCTCTTAATCTTTGATTGAACCATCCTTTGATCTTTGAACCAATGTTTTCTGCCCTCTACAAGGGCACCTGCCCTTAGTTCATTGTCCTCCACAAGGGCACTTGTTCTTTCAGCTTTGGGGCACTCCTTTGAACCATCCACATTGAACCTTTTAACCTTTGAACCTTTTAACTCTTTATGTTCAAGGTTCAATCACTTTCTTGCTCTTTATCTAGAGATTCTTTTGAACCGTTGAACCTGTCAACCTTTGAACTTTTTAACTCTTTTGGTTTAAGGTTCAATCGGTTCATTGGTTCATCCTTTATTCCATGAATCCATTATTTTTCTAAGTCCCTTTGAAGCCCTAAAATTCCTTCGGATTTATGTCTTTAGAACACCCTGAAGAGAAGGTGTCCCTTTGGGCTTTGAGAAAGGTCCATTTTTCTCATCACCTACCCTCCACAAGCGTTGTTTGATCTCCAAGATTGCCTTTCAGAAAAGTTTCAAGGGTCCTTTTGGCTCCTAAGTCCCCTCCGCAAGGGCACTTGGTCTTGGTTCACTGCCTTCTGCAAGGGCACTTGGTCTCTTCAATTTGGGGCACTCCTTTGAACCAGCCAATTGAACTGATTAATTGAACCAACTTTGGTTCAACGGTTCAATGGTTCAATCTTGTGTTCACTTGACTGCTTGAACCAACTTCGTTGAACCAACCATGTTGAACCAACCACTCATTGGACCTTTGAGCTATTGAACCTGTTGAACATTTGAACCATTTTGGTTCAAGTTTCAATGGTTCAATGGTTCAAGCCTTCTTCTTTTCACTAAGTCTTTTGAAGCCATTTGAAGCCATTAAACTTGCTAAAACAGTTGAAATTTAAACATTTACTAAAGCACTTAACTCTTTAAGCTTGTCGATGTTGTTGAACCTTGGTGTTGAACCCATTGAACCTTGGCATTGAACCAACCTTGAAATTGCCTAAGTGTTGAGAGCTTGTTTCTTTCCTGTAGAGTCCATAGAAATGAACCTGTAGAGTCCGTAGAAATGAACCTGTAGAGTCTGTAGAAATGAACCTACAGAGTCCGTAGAAATGAGTTCATAAAACTGGCAGAGTCCATAGATTATTTCCTGCGAAGTCTGTAGAACTGAGTCTGTATATTTAATCCTACAGAGTTTGTAGATTTAAGCATGTAGAGTTCATAGATTCCTTCCTATAGAGTCTGTAGAAATCAACCTGTAGAGTCCATAGAAATGAGCTTGCAGAGTCCGTTAGCTGAAAAAGCTTGAAAATTGAAGAATTTGAATGCCCAAAATAATTTTTGAGAAGGGAAGAGATAATTTTTGGCTTGTAGAACCAAAAATAGTTCATGTGTTGTCCCGAAAATGAGTGACAGAGTTTAGGAACAATAGCTGGCTCCAGTTGGGGAACTTCCTTCAGTTGAAATTTTGAATCAACTGAGGGGAGTAGAAACTAGAATCCATAGTGACTTTAAGTATGCCATTGGGCCATGGAGTCATGCTACCCAAAAAAGAAAGGCACCAAAAATGAAAATGAAAAGCACAAAACACAACTAAAGACTATACAAATATACATATGTACAGATGATCTTATATGATGCTTCAAGGATTGAAGTCCTTCAGATGTTGCCCACTGTGAGGCAATGAAAAGGGTGTGCCATCTTGATATTTCAGCAAGAAACTATTTTCACCATTGAGATGATGAATAGTAAATGGGCCTCTCCATAGGGAATCAAATTTCCCATGCATTCCCTTTGGTTCTCTTCTCCTATCCCATAATAGAACTTAATCGCCAATCTGAAAATTATGGGCTTTTGCTTTTTAGTCGAATAGCTTCTTCACCAGACTTTGATGTGCAGCAATTCAGTCCACCACCATAGTTCACTTCTTATTCAACTTAGTTAAGCACATGATCCTCTTATCGATGGAGCTTTCATATGTCCTATCTTCGATCACATTTTCCAATTTCAATGCTGGTAATTCCAAGGTGATTGGTATCTCTGCATTGAGACCATATAAAAGTTAGAAAGGTGACATACCTATCACCCTTTAGGATTAATTTTGTCTGCCCATAAAGCATCAAACAATGCTTTGTGCCAGGTTTGTTGGTTGTCATCTACCAGCTTCTTGATGATGGTCACTAGATTCTTGTTGCTCGATTCTGGTTGGCCATTTCCTTGTGGAAAATAATCAAAAGAGTGGGAGAGAGCAATCCCATAATAAAAATAGAACTAAGTAATTTCATGTGAAGAGAAATAGGCTGCATTATTGGTCACAATCTTGGCTGGGATCCCAAACCTGAAAATGATGTTATCATTGAGAAAATTGCATACTACTTCTGAAGTGGCATGCTTGGCTAGAATACTAGAATAGCTTCCACCTACTTGGTGAAGTAATTTGTGGCTGTGAAGACATAATCATGTCTAGCACTCGAAGATGGGTTTACAACACGAGTGAAATTAATTCCCCATTACTGAAATGGCTCTTCTATTACTAATGGCTTGAGAGGTAACACATCCAATTTGGGTCTTCCAACAAACTATTGACATAGTTCACATTTACGCACCCATTTGTATGCATCTTGAATCAGGGTAGTCCAATAATACCTGGCTCGTAGAGTATTTTGGGCAGTTACAAGCATAGAAAAATGTCCTCCATGTGTAAGATTATGGAAGGATTAAAGAAGTTTGTTCTACTATACTTTATCCACACAGTGAAGGAATACCTCGTCAACGTTCCTCTTATACAACCCGCTGTCTCACAGGACAAAGTTGACAGCTTTCAACTTGACAGTTCTCCTTTCTTTATGAGACAGGTGAGTAAAACATTCACCGTAGGTAAGTAAATGAGAAATATTCAAATACCACTCATCCATAGTAGTGACAAAGAGAACTGTTGGTGTGTCTCTGACTTCTATTTCTTTGTGCTCTATTTCTTTTGGTATGTTTTCAACAATTAATTGGTAGAGACCACTTCCTCACACTAGTTTTGTTGATTTGATAACCAGATAAAACTCCTATATTTTAGAAATCCAATTACTAGTTTTTGTTCCAAATCCTTGCTAAGTTAATATGGACTTGACTATTGCATCAGGAACTAGGGCAATAGTGTGTGAATTCAGGATGTAAAAATAGAAGTGCTTTACGATCTTTACCACTGCATAAGCATGCTTTTCCAGATTTAAATATTTTAGTTCATGAGCTTTGAGAGGATAGCTCATGAAGGATATGGGAGATTCCACACCTTCTTCATTTTGTTGAACCAGAATTACTAAAAGTGTGTGCTTGGAAGTATAACTATACATTATGAAGCCTTTAGTGTAATCTAGACAAACCAGAGTTCAGACATGGGCCAAAGCTGTTTTGATGTCTTGAAATGCTGACTTGCCTTCATCAGTCCAGTTGAAAGTGGCCTTTCCCTTCATCATGTCCACAATGTGGCGAGTCTTCTCAGTAAACTCAAGAATGAATCTTCATAAAAAATTCACCATTTCGAAGAAAGAATCAACTGTAGGCTTAATTATGGATAGAGTAAGCTCCTAGATGGATTTGACTCTCTCTGAGTCAATGTTTATGCCTTTTAGGGATATAATGTGTCTGAGAAGTTTCCCTTCTGTTACTCCAAAAATAGACTTCTTGGGGTTTAGAGAAATTCTATTCTGACGACATTGTTCTAGCACTTGTTTCAAATGGTGCACATGATCAGGACGATGCTTGGAAAAGACTATTAAATCATCTAGTTATACCACAATGAACTTACCCATTTTATCTTAGAAAGCAAGGTCCATTACTCTATAAAAAGTAGCATCAACATTTATTAGACTAAATGACATTCTTTCATATGTAAAGGTGCCCTAAGGTGTGGTGAAGGCAGTCTTATGTTAGTCTGCTTCGCTAACTTCCACTTGATTATACCCTGAGAGGCTGTCTAGCATTGATAACATCTCTGAACTAGTCACTATTTGAAGGACTTGATCGATGATCGGTAGAGGGTAATTATCCTTTAGGGAGGATTGATTCAAATCTTAAAATTGATGCAGAGGTGAATTTCACCATTCTTTTTCCTTACAGGAACTATGTTGGCAATCCATATGGAATGATGGATTGAAAAAATTATTCTAGCATTTTGCATTTTCTATATCTCGAATAGAATAGTACTTGATATCTTTAGATTATACTACCGATATTTCTGCTTGTAAGGCACCAAATCATCATTGAGAGGAATTTTATGATGAATTTCCTCAGGCCTGAGCAGCTTCAGATCATCATAAGAGTATGCCAAAACATCCATGTAATGGCAAAGTAGGTCAGTAAATTTGAGTTTCTCCTCTGGAGTACAGCACTTCCCAATGTTCACCATCTTGGGATTTTCCTTGGTACCCAAATTTATCTGATCAAACCCCTAGGAAGAGCTTGAATCTATTTATTTCTGTTTGATGAACCTGTCGTGCTTGTCAAATAGTTTCTCAAGAGAAACCAGTCCTTTAGGAATTTTATTCCCTTTTAGCTGCAAGAATTTTTCACCTACGTCTTAATTCATTTTAAGAGTTGATTCAAGTTTTTGGAGCTTACTATCTTCGAAGTGAAGTTGTTTGAAGCTATGTTTTTGTTTCAGAAAGGTGATGATTTGGTTGTCACCATTGAACACTTGATAATGATTGGCATTATCAGGCACACTTGGTCAAAAGACTAATTTGATAGTGTACCTATTTCCTGTGAAGTCTAGGTGAGGAACTAAGAGAGCTGTTGAAATAGCCAGTGCATCAGTTTGGTCATTAAATTCTCTGTGTATGGCAGAGATGCTGAAAGAATCAAATCTTTCAATTTGATCCCAGACTAGATTGCGGTAGTGTTTTAATCTCTCGTTTTTGGCTTGATACAGGTTCTTTATCTGACAAACCACCAGTTCAACATCTCCTTTGGCATGAAGGAGTTTGATGCCTTTATCTCGAGCAACCTTCAATCCAAGCAATAGAGATTTATACTCAGCTATATTTTTGGTGTTGCTAAACTACAACTTGTATGAAGAAGGAAAAATATCTCCTTGAGGAGATATCAACACAATCCTAGCCCCTAAACTGGTAGAAGAATTGCTGCCATCAAATTTTAGGATACAAACATCATCAGAAATTGATCTTATATTAGATTTTCTTTCATTAGAAAGGGAAGATATTTTTTCATCTGTACTACACCCTACCAATTCTTTTGATGTACCATTTGAGCCAATTCTTGGATCACCACCTACAGGAATTTCATCTGCTGAAACATGAATATCCACTATGGTTAAGAAGTAATTATCCATGCCTGAAAATTCAAATAGAATTTGAGCTTCAGGGGCTGATGTCTAAGTGACAACATATTTTGATTTCTTTTCAGGAAGCAGCCTCTGCATGATGCCTTTGACAGGGATCCTTACTTCAAACAAGTCCATGCTAAATTCTCCACCAACATCCTTGCAAAAATTTCACCGCAATTTTTTTTTGTATGAGGCTGGAACATTAGCCACTAGGATTGTCATCTGGATTCTTTTGTCTGGGAATGCTGAAAATGCAAATTGGGCATCCTTGATTTGTCCCAACAAAGGTAATTATTTATTCTCCATGGAGAAACATCTCCCAAAGGTTTTGGTCAGCATGAGTCCAAGAGATTCAGCCACCTTGGTAGGCATGATGTTGTCAGATGCACCTGAATCTATGATGTAATTGCTCAGTTTATGACCATTTATCAATAAGAAAACATAGAAAGGCTCTATTTTCCTAGAGGCAGCTGGAGGAGTAATGACAAGATTGTTTGGGATGAACACATTCCTTGGGGGATCATGAGTTACCTTTTTAACATCTTGTCCTGCAGGGATGACTTTATTCTTTACACACTGAACTAATCTATCCAATTGCTCATGATTGGATTGTAAGAATTTAAATTTAGACATTTGAATTTTTTTCTTCTTGACATGGTTAATTATGTCAAATGATTGAAATGGACTAGGAACAGAGGAAGGCAGTTCATCTTTCTAGTTTTTAGGAGGGGTGGTACTGGTCTGTGGAGCTGAAGTTGAAGATGGAGGAATGCTTGATGTATTTACCTTTTTATTACTCACTAGGTCCTTTCTCTTGAAAGATAGAGAAGTTCCTCATTTATAAATTGAAATTGTAGGCTGAGAACTTTCCCCTATTTTTCCTTTATCAGCTTACTGGGCTGACTAGTTTTGGGACCGGGTGAATACAGTATATG
>JARHVA010010644.1:7500-55000 GCA_037957365.1 Torreya grandis | reverse complement strand
TCAATCAGTTCATTGGTTCATCCTTTATTCCATGAATCCATTATTTTTTGAAGTCCCTTTAAAGCCTTAAAATTCCTTTAGATTTATGTCTTTGGAACACCCCGAAGGGAAGGATTCCCTTCAGGCTTCGAGAAAGGTCCATTTTGCTCATCCCCTGCCCTTTACAAGGGCTATTTGATCTCCAAGATTGCCTTTCATAAAAGTTGCAGGGGTCCTTTTGGCTCCTATGTGCCTCCCACAAGGGCACTTGGTCTTGGTTAACTTCCTTCCACAAGGGCACTTGGTCTCTTTGCTTTGGGGCACTCCTTTGAACTGGTTGATTGAACCGATCGATTGAACCAACTTTGGTTCAATGGTTTAATGATTCAATCTTGTGTTCACTTGACCACATGAACCAACTTCATTGAACCAACCATGTTGAACCAACCTCTCATTGAACCTTTAAACTTTTGAACCTGTTGAACCTTTGAACCATTTTAGTTCAAGGTTCAACAGTTCAATGGCTCAACCCTTCTTCTTTTCGCTAAGTATTTTGAAGCCGTTAAACTTGTTGAAGTGATCAAACTTTGAACTTTTGCTGAAGTGATTAAATATTTAAGCTTTTTGACATCATTGAACCTTGGTGTTGAACCCGTTGAACCTTGGCATTGAACCAACCTTGAAATTACCTAAGTGTTGAGAGCTTGTTTCTTTCCTGCAGAGTCTGTAGAAATGAACCTGCAGAGTCCATAGAAATGAGTTCGTAGAACTGGCAGAGTCTATAGAAATGAGTCTGTAGATTATTTCCTGAGAAGTTTGTAGAATTGATTCATTATATTTAAGCCGACACAGTCTATAGATTTTAGCCTGTCGAGTCCGTAGATTGCTTCCTGCAGAGTCTGTAGAAATCAACTTGCAGAGTCTGTAGAAATGAACCTACAGAGTCTATTAGCTGAAAAAGATTGAAAAATGGAGAATTTGAATGCCTAGAAAAATTTTTGAGAAGGGAAGAGATAATTTCTAGCCTGTAGGACAAAAAATAGTTCTTGTGTTGTCCCAAAAATGAGTGATAGATTTTGGGAACAACAATATGCATGATAGAGATGGAGGGGGATTTCTGTAAATTGAAATATACATCTTTTATAGCTAATTTGTCATGTACTGATAGACTTAAATGAAGGTAGTCCATACTATAACATGACTTGGACGTGTCATTCAACACTCGCCCTTAATCTAGAATACTAAAAACATCTGTTACACCTATAAATTTTCTAACATATTCAAAATCATTCTTTGATAAAAGGCTTATAAATATATCAGCAAACTAGTCTTCAGACATACAAAATTCAATATAGGTTTCATCATTGTTGACTAACTCTTGAATGGAGTGATATATTGCATCTATGTCTTTTGCTTCTCTTCTGAAATGCATAGTTTTTCTTACAATGCTATAGCTGAATGGTTATCACAATAGATATTTGTTGTGTTTTCTTGATTATACTCTAAATTTTAAATAACCCTTATCATCCAAATTGTTGGACATGTTGTTGATGTGGTTGCCACGTATTCTACTTCTACGAATGAAAGGGTGACAATGGGCTTCTTCTTATATGCCTATGAGATTTCCCCTGATACAAATTGAAACATGCAACCAAACATGTTTTATTTTTGTCATCTATGTTAGCAACATAGTCATTATCTATATAAATAATTAGTTTTAAATCTTCAGAAGGTGCATAGAAGATTACAAAGTCTTTTATACCATCAATGTATCTCAATATTCTTTTGGCTGATTTTAAATGAGTTTTATTTTGTATTTGTATAAACCTATAAATAAGACTAACTCCATAGATAATATCAAGCCTTGTGGTCATTAAATACATTAGGCTGCCAACAAGTCTCTTGTACAAGATTGGATCATTTGTTTTATATGCCCGGTTATAAACCCATGGCAACTGGTGTTGTTGATGATTTGAGATTCATCATCTTGAAACTTGTTTACAAATCATTTGCATATTTTGACTAACATATAAAAATGCTTTTTCATATTGACTTACTTCTATACCAAGGAAGTACGTCATCAACCCAGAAAATATCATTTCAACTCTATTTTCATTGTTGTCTTAAACAAGTCTATGGAAAAAAATTTAGTGAATATCATGTCCTCCACATATAAAAAAAAAGATTAAAATCTGACCTTGATCATTCATTTTAATATTCAAAGTTGGTTCAATGTTGTATTTATTGAACTTGTTTTCAAGAAACTATGAGTCTATTCTACTATACTAGGCTTTTAGAGCTTGTTTATGTCCATATAAAGCTTTTTTCAACTTGCAAAGTTTTGTTCTTATCTGAAAATTTCATAACCAAGTTCTTTTTTTACACACACTTCTTCTAGTATGACATTTAAGAATGTATATTTAACGTCCATCTAATACACTTTCCAAGTAATTTGAGGAATAATAGTTAACACAATCTAATAGTGTCTAATCTAGCCACTAGAGAAAAAGTCTCATTATAATCATTTCCAAGCTATTGTGAAAATACCTTGGCAACTAATCATGCTTTGAATTTTTTTACATTTCCATCAGCATTGAATTTGGTTTTATAGATTGATTTTACTCCTATTACATCTTTTCCTTCAGGAAGATTAAAAATATCCCATGTTTGACTATTTTCAATTGAATTAATTTATTCGTCCATGGTTCTAACATAATTATCATTCATAATTGCATCATCAAAGTTTATTTCATTAGCTTGAGATAACAATGTAAAATTTCAATACAATCTCACTTTTTTTAGTTGTTTCAAATTCATCATAAATCTCTTTCAAACTATGTTTCTTCCTTGAGGTTTCTCTAAAGTGAGACCTTAGTGATGCTAAATTTCTATCAACATTATTGTGATCACTTTCTAGAGCAGATGGACTTGGAGTTGATGGTCCATTGGAGGTTGTCACTAGAGAGAGCACTTATGGAGATAAAGGAGCATTGTGTGCACCATTTTCATCAAACTCATTGTCATGCGGTATCCCAACAATAGTTATAGTTGTGTTATCAATACTCTCATCCCATGTTTCTTCTTCAATAAAGTTTACATCTATGTTAATTATGATTTTCTTTATAATGGGATTGTATAATTTATAGGCTTTGGAATGCTCACTATATCCTACAAAAGATACACTTTTTTATTCTATCATCTATCTTTTTATCAGTTCTTATTACACTTATGAATGTCACATAACCATAGATTTGTAATTAAGAAACACTGTGTTTATTTCCAATCTAGGCTTTTTGAGGAACTCTATTCTTTGTACTCTTTATTAGGCATTTATTCAAGATATAAGTTACACATGCTACATCTTCATCCCAATACTCACTTGGTAAATGTTTGACATTCAACATGCCTCGGGTCATTTCCATGATTGTCCTATTTCTCCTTTCTACCACACCATTCTGATAAAGTGTATATATAGTCGTAAAATGCTTCTTAACTCCATTAGTTTTTAAAAAAATTATAAATTCATTTTAAATGTACTCTACTCTTCAGTCAGATCTCTACATATTGATGTAATGGCCGCTTTATTTTTCAACTATGGCCTTAAACTCCTTGAAGACACTAAAGACTTATGACTTGTGTTTCAAGAAATAACTCCATGTTTTTTTAGCTAAAATCATTGATAAAAGTAAGAAAATATAGACTTAAAGCAATGGAGGGATTTTGCATTTGTCCACATAAATCAAAGTCAAAAATCTCGAGAGGAGATTTTTTTCTATGTGATTTTTCTATAGGGGATGTTTATCTAAGTTGAATAACATAAAACCATTAAAATTTAAATATTTGAATCTTAAAATTCAAATCCAACATTGATTTTAGAATGAATAATTAAATGCTAATGATGGTATTACTTTAAGAAGTGCTTGTGTTTCTAAATTTGAGGTTCAGATGTAGGGGACAATTTACTTTGAAGTTTTTAATCAAACATTCTTTTTCATGTCATCCCAAAATTTGAAATCAGTCTATTACTTGGATCCTTTTCTAATATTACACATTCATTGTGCTGAAAGTATAATTTATACACTTCAGTCAATTATTTGGGACTTTGTCTAGTATTACACATTCATCATGCTCAATGTATACTTTATATCCCTTATGCACTGACTGACCTATACTCATTAGGTTATATTCCAAACTAGGAACATAATATACGTCAAGAATATACTTCTTCTCTCCTTGTTTAGTTATTATGTTAATTTTTCCTTTCCCCATAACTGAAACTTTGATTTCATTTTCTAGTTTCACTTGTGACTTCATAGAGTCATCCATGGTTGCAAACTGGCCTTACATGTAGTCATATGGCAACTACAATCACTATCCAAGAACCAAGCACCATTCATAATTTCTTTTGGTACATTACAATTAATTAACATTGAATCTTGACTATTACTATTAGACTGATTTTCTTAAAAAAAAATTAAATTTCTATTTATTTTGTCAAATTGCTTTTTCCAACATTCTTATGCATAATGACCCATTTTCTTTTGCTAGTAATGGCACTGAATGGTAGATTTATCATACCTTTCACCACGAGTGTGATTATGTGAATGGATGTTGCCTCTACCTCTCGTAGTTCGGTCAAAGTTGAATAGTGTGTCCCACTTTTTTGCATAAAGAGGTTAGATACACTTCCAATCTCTCTTAAAAAAAGTTTGAATCTAGATCATTCATATTAATCAAACAAATCTATTTTTAATTATATATACCAAGATGCAGTGCACATGTATTTTTTTTAATTTTTTAAAAAACCATTAATTAATTTTGAAGAATTATTTTGAAAAAAAAAAAAAAAAAAAAAAAAAAAAAAAAGAAAAGAAAAAGAAAGAAAGAGAAAGAAAACTGCCACAGAAGGACACAATATTATACTTTGACCCAATTGTGGAGAATGATTTTGTGCTTGTGACTGGTCTTCTATTATCATGAAATGTGGTTTCTCTCCTCCTTTTAGGTGAGTTTCTATGTCTTCCTCTGTCGTAATTAGTCCATCGCATTTTGCTGACTGTAAATTGAGATTTGAATACATTTTAAAAAGAAGATCCACCTGATCAATTTAATATTTGCTCATGAGACAACAATGGCCCCATTAATTGATCAACTGACAACTGCGTCAAATCGTTAGACTCTTTAATGGCTATAACTACCAAGTCAAACTTCGCAGGTAGACTTCTAAGTTTTTTTTCAACAACTCTATATCTACAACAGTCCCACCATGAGATTTTATCTGGTCTACTACTCCCATAGCATGAGTGGAAACTGAATATACTTTTTCAGACGACTCCTGTAGATTATCCAATTCCCTTCCAAGCATTTGTAGTCTTGACCTTATTGGTGCCTTGATACACGGTCTGCAAACTCTCCCATGCTTGTTTTGACTTGTTTTTTGCTGAAAAACACGGAAAAATGGACTCCTCCGTGGCTTGCTCGATGAAAAATGGTGCTTTTGCATCTTTTTTCATTTTTTCCTTCAGCAGATCCTTGTCTGCTTGTGACAGGGGTTGAAAAGCTTGGCGACTGGATAGTTCAGGGAACGCATTTTCGACTAGGCCCCAAACATCTTGCAATAAGAACAGAGTGTTCATCTTTATGCTCCAATACTAATAATTTCAGCCATTAAACGTCAATATTTGAGGCTGAGTGATGCCACTGCTTGCACTAGCCATGGCAGGTCTGCTATATCGGTGTCAAATGCAGTTCCCCTTGAAACAGACACCGCCGGTTTGAATCTTCAGGAATGACAATCCAAAGAAACCCGAATTCTTCAAATGCTTATCATTAAAAACTGCAAAGTCCTCTATTTGGAGCGACAGGAAGGTTAGGATGAATGCGGACACAGACGAAAAATAGCTAGAATGGAACACAGGCTCAAAACACACTGACGCTCTGCCACGGCTAAACCAAACTCGGATTTTGTGATGAACGCAGGTCAAAATGGCGAACGAACTAACCCTGAACGCATGTCAAACAAACAATAACTTGGAGGTATACATGCTCTGATACCAGATCGAAGGGATTAAACCTATATAACCAGACTGTAGAAGTGTTGATAAGTGATGCATGCTATCCTCACCCATGCATGCTTTCCTCTCCACATTCAATCCTCACCTCTTCAACTGCAGTCCTCATCAACGCATGAGATTCTTTTATTTATAGTTTATCTTTTTTAATTCAGTTGTTAAACATTGTTTTAAACAAACTGCAGTCTTTTTCTAGCGCAGCCAATAATGCATGAAGAAATACATGTTTAGAGATATACATCTTTTTTTGTAACTCCTTTTTTATATATAGGCATGAATAAAGAATAGTTTAATAGGCTGCAGAAAATACATAATTTTGTATTAATGCTATGCTCTTTTTTTTTTTTGTCTGAGTTAATTTTTTCTGCTGTTATTATTAATTAGTTTGTAAAATCTACATTTGGTATCAAAGCTGGTATTTTCTTTTGGGTTAAAGATTTAGTAGTTGAAATTTTACCAAAAATTTATCATGTCAAATTCTAACTCCTTGCCCATTCTAGAATTTGATGGAAATGAATATGATTATTGATGTATGAAAATGATGACTTTTTTTATAGGAAAATATTTGTGGGAGATTGTTGAATTGGGTTATGCAGAGCCAGCTAGTTGGAATGCCCTCATAGCGAATGATAAGAAGGAGGCTAAGAAGAATAATGCTCAAGCATTATTTCATATGCAAATAGCTCTAGATAAGAGTCTATTTCCATGAATTGCAGGAGCAAAGACAGTAGAGGATGCTTAGAAGACTCTAAAAGAAGCTTACCAAGGTAGTGATCAAGTCAAAGTTGTCAAGTTACAGACATTGAAGAGAGAATTCGAGAATTTGAAGATGCAAGAAGATGAAAGTGTGAGTACCTATTGTGTCAGAGTAAAAGATGTGGTTAATAAGATGGCTACACTTGGTAAAATTTTGAACAATGAGGTTGTGATCAAAAAGGTGTTGAGGACTCTCACGCCAAGGTGGAACCATGTTGCCAAAATCATAGAAAAATATAAGAATTTGTCTACCGTTCAATTTGATCATCTAATTGGATATTTTGTGTCTCATGAAGAAAGATTGAGAGATTCATTTGGGGAAAGTGATGAGAAAGTCTTTTCTTCCAAATTACAAATCATAAAGATTGAAGAGGCCAATAGTAGCATCAAAAGTAATCAAGGCCAAGGTAGAGGTCAAAATCAGAATTACTCAAGAGGAAATAGAGGCAGAGGTGGTTTCCGAGGAGGAGGTGGTTTCAGAGGAAGAGGTAGAGGCCAATTTGATATAAGAAATATCCAGTGTTATCATTGTAACAGGTATGGCCACTTTAATTACGAGTGTAGATTAAAAGAAGATAACAATGATAAAATCGTTCATTATGTTCAATAAGCTGATGAGAATCCTCTAGATAATTTATTTGTATCTTATGAAAAACCTGAAAATATTTCTAACGATGTTTGGTATTTAGATTTAGGATATTCTAACCACATGTCAGCAAATGAAAAACTTTTTCCTATAAATGATGAATGTTTTAAATCCAAGATCAAGCTTTGTGATGATAAATCATTGGAGGTTGCTACAAAAAGAGCTATGGAAGTCCATACAAAAGAAGGTATGAAGAGTTTTAAAGACATTTATTACACTCCAAAGTTAAAGCATAATTTGTTGAGTGTTGGACAAGTATGTGAGAAGAATTATAAAGTTGTATTTGAAAATAAAAAATGTATAATTTATTATAAGAATCAAGGAAATAGGGTGGTAACAGTTGTGCCTATGACAAAGAATAGGATGTTCCCATTGAAGTTTGGTGAACAAAATAAGAACCTTGTCAATATCGCATATGAGGATACAAGTTGGTTATGGCATCTTAGGTATGGGCATTTAAATATTCATAGTTTTAGAATTATAACATCAAAAGCATTAGTTTTTCATTTGCCTAAGGTTGAAGAGCACAAGGAATTTTGTGAAGGATGTGCTAAAGGAAAACATGCAAGGGAGAAAGTTACAAAAGGCAATGCATGGAGGGCTTATTATCCACTCTAGTTAGTTGATTCAGACATTTGTGGTCCTATGCAGACAAAAAGTTTAGGTAAGTCATCATATTTCATTACTTTTATTGATGATTACTCATGACAGTGTTTGGTTTATTTCTTGAAGACCAAAGGTGAAGCTCTTGAGACATTCAAGAGGTTTAGAGCCCTTGTAAAAAATGACAAAAGGTGCCAAATCAAACGCTTAAGGACTAATCATGGAGGAGAATTTTGTTCAAAATCCTTTTAAGGTTATTGTGATATGCATGGCATTAGAAGACAACTCACCACTGCATACACACCTCAACAAAATGGTGTATCTGAAAGAGAAAATTATACAGTGGTGGAGATGGCATGAAGCATGCTACAAACAGAGGGATTAAGCAATTCTTTTTGGGGAGATGCAGTTGCTACAGTAGTATATATTCTTAATCAGAGTCCCACTAGTGCACTTCATAGGATGACTTCATATGAATCCTGGTATGAGAAAAAATCTAATGTTAATTATTTCAAAGTTTTTGGTTGCTTAGCCTATGTTCATGTTCCTAATCAAAGGAGGCAAAAGTTAGATCCCAAAAGTGAGTCATGTATTTTTGTTGGATATAGTGAGAAAATTAAGGCTTACATGTTATATAATCCTCTCACTAATAGGCTTATTGTGTCAAGAGATGTGATTTTTGATGAAGGGGGAGTTTATGGTCATCAAAAAGGCCATATGGAGAATTCAAAATTTATATTAAATGAAGTTATTATGGATGATATTGATCATGGGTAGCCTAGTAATATTTTTGTTCCAATTGCTACAAATCCACCAAGTAATCCCTCATCTAGTTGTTCAATTCCAAGTGTAAGTCTAGATTCAAGTCGTAGTTCTACAAGGAAGGTAAGAATATTGAGCGACATTTATCAAAGGAGTTCAAATCAAGCACATGAAGAAAATCCAAGAGGTGAGACACTAAATTTTGCTTTACTTACCAAGGCTGATTTTGAACCATCATGTTTTGAAGATGCATATACTAATGAAGTTTGGATGCAAGCAATGAAAAAAGAGATGGAATCTATTCATATGAATGACACTTGGGAGCTTACAAAGCTTCCACATGAGAAGAACAAGATTGACACCAAATGGGTCTACAAGATTAAGTGTAACAATGATGAAAGTTTTGAAAGGTATAAGGCAAGATTAGTTTATAAAGGCTTCACACAGAAGTACGACATTAATTATGAAGAGACATTTGCACCAGTAGCAAGACAAGAGACCATTACAATGTTGATTTCATTAGCAGCTCTAAAGAATTGCAGCATCTATCATATGGATGTGAAAAGTGCCTTCTTGAATGGGTACTTAGAAGAAAAAGTATATGTGGAACATGCACAATGTTTTGAAGTGTAAAGAAAATACAATCATGTCTACAAGTTAAAGACGGCTTTGTATGGCCTTAAACAAGCACCAAGATCATGGTATGCTAGGATTGATGGATATTTTCAAGAGAATGGCTTTCAAATAAGTAGGAGTGAACCTACCCTTTACTACAAACAAGAAAGTAATGATATTCTAATTATAAGATTGTATGTTGATGACTTGTTGTATATGGGTAGCAGTTCTGTGATGAAGGATGAATTCAAAGTTTCCATGATGAATGAATCTGAGATGAAAGATTTAGGCCTCATGAAATATTTTTTAGGAATGGAGGTTAATCAAAGGGAGAATAAAATTTTTACTTGTCAAACAAAGTATGCTAAAGATATGTTGAAGAAATTTGATATGGTTCATTGTAAACCAGTCTCTACTCCAGTTGTTCATGGACTTGTGTTGTGTAGAGATGATGGTGCTGATAGAGTTTATGAGACAGGCTATAGAAGTATTGTTGGAAGCTTAATGTTTCTAACTCATACAAGACCTGACATTGCTTATTCAGTTTCACTTGTTCCAAGGTACATGACAGAGCCATCATAAATACATATGAAGGCAGCCATGAGAATTTTGAGGTATGTGAAAGGCACTCTAAACTTTGATATTCATTACTACAATTATAAAAGGTTCAATCTTGTTGGTTTTAGTGATTCTAATTGGGGAGGTAGTTTGGATGACCAAAAGTCAACATCTAGGAATTGTTCTTCTTTCCATTCTAGTTTGATTACTTGGGGCTCAAAGAAGCAAAGTATAGTTAGCCTTTCTTCTACAGAAGTAGAGTATGTTATAGTCACTTCATTAGGTACACAATCATTATGGCTTAGAAAACTTCTTGAAAAAATTGGAGAGATTCAAGTTCAACCCACAATTATTTTTTGTGATAACATTAGTGCTATTAAATTGGCCAAGAATCCAGTCCATCATAGTAGGACAAAACATTTTGATTTAAATCATCATTTTATCTGAGATTTAGTGTAGATGAAGGTAGTAGAATTGAAATACATCAACACTAAAGAACAATTGGTACATATCTTCACGAAAAAATTTACAACAGATCAGTTTTTGACACTCAGAGATCAGATTGTGAGCCCTCTCAGCGTCAAGGGGAGTATGTTGATAAGTGATGCATGCTATCCTCACCGATGCATGCTTTCCTTTCCACATCCAATCCTCACCTCTTCAACTGTAGTTCTCATCAACGCATGAGATTCTTTTATTTATAGTTTATCTTTTTTAATTCAGTTGTTAAAAATTGTTTTAAAAAAACTGCAGTCTTTTCTTGGTGCAGCCAATGATGCATGAAGAAATGCATATTTAGAGATATAGATAATTTTTTGTAACTCCTTTTTTATATATAGGCATGAATAAAGAATAGTTTAATAGGCTGTAGAAAATACAGAATTTTGTATTAATGCTGTGCTCTTTTTTTTTTCTGAGTTAATTCTTTCTACTGTTATTATTAATTAGTTTGTTAGATGGTTGGGTCTGGATAAAATCTACAAGAAATAAGTTCTTAAAAGCTTACAAGGGGTTTGCTACTTCAAAAAACCAGCACCAGAATGTATATGCAGCACAAGGAATAGGAAAAATAGAATGTAACATATACCAGAATGAAGGATCTAGAACCAGAAACCCAGACTAGAAGTCGCTTTCTATAACAAACAAACAACACAAAATCTAGGTGAAAACATAGTAAAAGGCAAATAAACTGCAGAGATGGAAACACAAGCAAATGTAGGGTTCCGAATTGATACAAAAGCATATAAACATAGAAACAGAACTTGAATTGAAATTCTGGCTGAGCTTCGCTGCTCATCATACACCAGACCATTACAATTCATACAACTGTTTTTCATGCTTTCGAATTCTCTAGATTATGCTGAAAAACAAAGATAAGAGGAGATAAGATCATCATTAATGCCATTGAAGAAAACATATGATCAAATATACATTTTTAATCTCCAAGCTAACAAATACTGATAGACTTAAATGAAGGTACGCGAGATTAAAAACATGACTTGGACATGTCATCCAACAGATTTTTGCCTTGCATTGGACTCTTAAAAGTCCATCCTCTTCTTCAACCGCGTGTTCTTTGTTCTTCATTAGTAAAAATATCACTGGCATGCAATCATGCTCATCTCCTTCCTTTTAACTTGGTTGTAAAGCCGGTTCGCCAGCATCTCCATTGTTGCTTCTACATCATCATCTGCTTCTTATTCCACATCCCAACTCATAGCTTTAGTAAATGAATACTCAATTTTCATTGAAATACCATATTATTTCTTTGTTTACTCCTCTCCTTTCCCTCTCATTGATGCATAAGGTTCTTTTCTTCATAAGAACATGAGCTTGCACTTCTTACTTCATATCTGAATTATTTGTTCTATTTCTTGATCATGGCTTAGATGACTCCTAAGAGTCTCCACCACCATGTCCGCATTAGCTTCTTTCTAAGCAATACCATGCACTGTAGCTTCAATATCACTCACTTTTTCACTCAATGCTTTCACATATTTGGTTTTGGGTACATTATCTTTCACCATAGTCACCTTCTAAGTCTTCTTCTAGCTTTACGGAAGCTCAAAACACATCCTCACCCATTAGAGCGTCATCATTATCAATCTTATCAGCTTCATCACTTGTAACCAACAAGTCATAAGATTATTTCACCAGAATATCGTCTCTTTCCTCTTTTGTTAAAAGATCCTTGCTTGTATTAAGCGAGACTAAATGCCTTTGGTTTCTTAGTACACTTCTTTTCATTCAAACATCGTAATCTTCTCCTCCTGCCATCCTTCCATATAACTGAAACAACAGGCATTCTAACATCATAATTAGGTTTGTTATCATATTTATATGGTCGGCCTAACACTATGTGGCATGCATCCGTTGGAAAAGCATCCCATAGGACTCTAGCCTCATAACGTCCAATGTTCATTTCCACTTCACGCTATTCTCATACTGTTATCTTATGACCTTTTACCAAACAAGACACCCTATATAGCTGCAGGTGCACTACACACTTCAAGTTCAAGCTAATCTTGTCAACGACCTCCCTGGACAGTAACTTATTTGTAAAACCACTATTAACAATTAACTGGCAACACTTACCTTTGGCTTTAACTCTAAATTTTGTCTTGAAAATGCCCCTCCTGTGCTATCGTTCCTCTTTCGTCTTGTTTGTATTTATGTTTTTTTCTTGGCCATCAAGTACTTTAGGCTTCTTGGCTGAATTCGTCCATGGCTGATTGGTAGGATGAGTAATCTGATGCCGCCTAACTCTTTGTTTTGTAGTTTGTGCCAATACTTCCTTGAGGACACTAAAATGCTCCATTCCCATACACACCACAACTATACCAATTACCATAGAAGGAATATCAGCTACTGATCCCTTCTTGCATGTATCCATCTTCATTCTCCCATGAGGTGTTTATATCCTCATTCTCTTCCTCATCAACTCGTTCACACGGTGAACTATCCTTAGTTTCCTCTTGCAATATATCTTTCCCTTGCAATGTTTAACAAACAGCCACAACGCTTCAAACTTTTTCTTTTAAATTTCATTGCATGTTTTAAAAAAATTAAAGAAAAAAATCACTGCATTTATTATTATTTCTTTGCATGATCTAACAAACAGGAAATTTGAAATAGTTTTTTATCTTTATATAAAATAAGCTTAGTAATAAAAAAAAAATTATGAGAAGATTTTTTTTATATTCATAATAAAAAAAACATAACTATATGTATTCTTCTATGTTTAAATTTAAATATATTACATATTTTAGATTAAAAAAATTAATTTAAATTATGTTAAAAAATAAGATGAAATATTAAAATACTAAACATTTAAAATTTTTACAAAAACTTAAATAAATATAAATAGTTGTAAAATATAAATCTATTAATTTATTTATATTTATTATTCAATTGTATTTAGGAGCTACAACAAAAGATATTGGTACAAAATAGAATTAGGTGATTTGTAAGGAGATTACAAATCAAATAAACATAACTACATTTCCAAGAAGATTCAGGGATTTTTCATGTCATCTTCAAAATAAATCATTTTATTTGTAAAAGTTCATGTACATTGTTGTCTTTTTATTTTTCCTCTTCAAATTATTCAATTTAATGAATTACTATTATTTATATTTAATTAAAACAAAATCGATGCTTTGTCTTCAACATCTCTTATCCCATAATCTAATTGAAAAAAGTAACCAAATACTCCAAAACGTAATGTAAATAATATTTTCAAAATAAATTATGGAAGTGTGTGATGCTAAATGGTGTTTTCTCAAGGGGAATCTATCGTAGTTCTATAAGCAAGATATGGAAGGAAGTGCCCTATTTACCTAACAAAGAAAATTGGTTTAGTTGCAAGATTGAGGTTAACTTGCATGGGTTGGGGAAAAGGGGACAAATATTAATTTGCAAAAAAAACATTAATACTAAAAGGAATGAATTAATTAAGGGGTATACATATATGGAGTCTTTAAAATCATAAGTGGTATCACAAGCACATCTCCATAATAAATTATTTAAAAAAAAAAAAAACATAAACATTAATGAGGCTTAAATTGGAATGATGTATGGTGCTTCAGACATAAAAATTATTGATGTAATGATTTTGGATACTATTTATTGGTTTTGGGATAAATTTTAATATTGCATGGTCCCATTATTTGAAATATGTATTAAGAATGGTAAATAATGGTTCTAGAGGCTATGTTCCTCAAAGTTATTGAAAACTTCTCACATTAATTTTTAGTGAGGAGAAATTTCACGTAGAAGTAACATTTAAGATATCAATGATAACTAGTCATATATAAATGTTTCTATTATTACAAACATGACATCTCATAATCATGCTAGTTTCATCTCCTAAGGGACCATTGTTTTTTAAATGATATGACACCTCGAGTCAAGTGAAAGATGAAAAATGACTAATGGATTTGTTCTAATAGGAAATACATCAAGTGGGGAGACATAATGTAGTGCAAGTCATAAAAAATAGTGTTGAAAATATGTTTTTAGCTAGAAACATGCTCGAGGATGTGTATCCATGGATCTTTTGGACACCATGTGTAGTTCACTACATTAAATTATTGCTAAGGGATTTAGATGGTGGACTTCAATAAATTCTTCGGTTAGTGGGAAATGTAAATAAAATTAAATGATCTATAGGCAACCATTTGATGTCATAATCTATATACAGAGAATATTCTTCCTTACATTTTTTTAGTGTACTAATATATGAATAACTTCTCAATTCATCATGATTGAATGTATGGTGAATGTGAACAAATCAATCAAGGAGATGGTGATGTTAGTAGAGTGGGATAGATGGATAATTTGTCCTAGTAGTAGTACCTATAGAATTTGATGATATTTCTTATCTCATTATTAACACTAGCTCTATATTATTCTAGTAGCATGCTAATGACTTATTAACACTTTTTGGCATACTTTTCAGGTACTTAGACTTTTTTGTAGTGATAAACCAAGCATATGAGATTTTTTTGAGAGTCCTAACTAGATGAGGGAGATTTGAAAGGTTATATTGAATAATGTATCTCCTACAATTGATCAATTGACAATGGACATGGTTTGGGCATGTAGTAAGAGAAAGAGGAGGATGTTTCATAGTCCTCTTCACTCTGTTTCATTTGCACTTAATCCTAGTTAGTTTCATAAGAAACCATGGTTAGATGATGAGGTATCTCAAGGATGAAATTTATATCTTAATATATTTTATACCAAAAGAGAGGAGTGTGCTTAAATCAAATAGGAATACTCAAAATATTAATGTAAAATGGATTTTTCTCATCACGATGTTGCAAATAATCATGATAACTTAATAATCATTACATTTTGGGAGATGTGATACAATAACACCTTTATTTCAAATGATATCCATTTGTGTCCTCTCTTATGTTTGTAACTATTTTTATCTAATCATCATCACATAATAGTTGAATTCAATACCATAATTAATTTTAAAACTATAATTTTGGTTGTTAAATTTTATCTAAAATTTAAATTAATCTTGAATTAAGATAAATTTATTTTTATTCATAGGTGTCTAACGTTTTTATGTTTGAGTGAAATTAGAGTGAGTATGCCTTCATCCATTTAGTGAATCAAAATAGGCTTGGGGAATAATACGTAGAAGACCTTGCTTATGTATATTCCAACGTTTGCCTTTTTTTAGCATGCCTTACTTGAGTACATTCCAAGACCTCATATAATTTGAGAGTATGGTGGATCTATGGATGATGGTGATGATGAGTTGAAAATTGAGGTGTCAGGGGATAATTTACATGTCTAATTATCTATCCCTAGATTCTATTCATTTATAGTGGAAGGTCAAGGAAACAAAATAACTAGTAATCTTTAAACTTTGAGTGTTTTATAAGCTATGGTGGAACAAATAGGCAATTTTTATGATATTTCATTATATAAGACATAAATTGTATACATTTTTATTTTATAAATTATTACAATCATTAGATATTAAGACATGATGAAAACATTTTTACAGCTGATTTTTAATGATTTTAGAAATAAAAATTACATATATAATGAAATATGTTTTTTATGTCTAATCACTCCCAATATCATTTCTCATCACATTTCCATTTTTCTCACATTTCTTCATTTCTCATTTCTTACAACATATATTTACAGACATTTCTTTCACTCCTTAATCTTTACCCACTTATCCTAGATGGAAAAAACATTGTGTATTATCTATCCATTACTTTTATTTAGTGGAGGACTACATATTAATTTAATACCTTATAATGAAGTCAATAGCTGCAAGATGTTTTAACACACGCTCACTTACACTCCTCTCTATTTTTCCACCATAATCTTATGGAAAACATACATACATATATATATATATATATATATATATATATATATATATATATATATATATATATATATATATATATATATATATACATATATATATATATATACATATATATATACATACATATATATACATATATATATATATATATATATATATATACATATATATATATATATATATACATATATATATATATATATATGTATATATATATATATATGTATATATATATATATGTATGTATATATATATGTATATATATATATATACATATATATATATACATATATATACATATATATATACATATATATATATATATATATATATATATATATATATATATATATATATATACATATATATATATATATATATATATATATATATATATATATAGACGCTATTTCTAAATTATATAGCACATTAGTGTTGCCCACTTGACAAATATAAACGTTGGTTATTACCTTTCCCATTTCCAAAAGGATCACAATGACTATATCTCTATCTCTGTTAATTATTTAATATTTTTACCAATGTTATTATGATGACTTAGACCTTATATGATGCTCAAAATTTTATGAACGTACTATCTTATGTGTCTACAAATTTTAAACTTGTGTCTATTTTCAGCTTCCTGAACACTTACATCTTAGTTAGATGCATATGTCGACCTAAGTGTTCTATTCCAATATAGGTGTCCAGTGCCCTATAGTCATAAAATTTATAAATGAAATGTATACATATAGTTAGACTGAGTTATTTAATGTGAGTATTATCCCAAAGGATTGGTATATATGCATGATCAATCCTTATTCATTATTCACCTAACACGTACCAAATAACTCATAAGGTAACTTACCAAAATAATTTATTCAACCACCCAAATGAGCAAATCTTCCGTATTGCCACTATTTCTATATCAATCATAGGTATACCATATATATAAGTTTGAAGTATTAAATGATCATCTCATGAGCCATATTTTTCAAGATATAAGTTATGTCACTATTGTACTTAATATTGCATCCTTATATATGCAAAACCTTAGACATAGAGCATAACTAGATAAGTTTAAGTTATTGTTTAGAGTATTAGATATGTGCACAATACTCATTAATATAGGTGTCTTTGGGTCAAATCAACACGTGAATCCACTAACCCATTATACCCATAACAACTATGAAGATGAAGAACTAGGATTTTAATATTTGACAATGAGTGACATCCCATGACTCAAATATGAGAACACTAGAATGAAGGTAACACAAAACCCCTAACATATAGGTGGTCTTATCAAAATATAATAGGTGTTTTTACTAGACACCTACATTAAGGTAAGATAAAATCATCAACATAACATTTTGGCATCAAACAAATAAGTGTCTGAGGTCACAAAAGTCTTAATCTAGAATTTTATGATAGTCCTATAATACTCTTGGTATTATTCCTTAACGTTCTAGATACATATATGTATTAGCATTACACCCAACTAAGTAATTTTGTATTTTAATTTATTACAATATCAATCATTGGTTGTACTTATTATTGTTTACATATGTCAACATAATAAATTCAATATATGTTTATCTTAGTTAAAAAATTTATTGGCCTAAAATAGATATAGTTTATAACACTTGTGACCTAGTCTTTCTATACCCCTTTAACGCTAGATTATAGAATCTAGATTTTAGGGTTAAAAACTTGATGAACCTGATGTATGTAGTATAGTATATCCATGGCATCTATAATCAATGAGGATGGATCATGCATATATACCAATATTTTTGGGTAATATCTCATGCTAAAACACTTAGGTTGATCATAGGTATAGGTTTTGTTTTCAACATGGATAACTTTAATGAATTTCACACATGTATTGGAAATAGACACTAGCATTGACATAGACATCTAAGTAGGATACAAGTGTCTAAGAAGTTATAAAATAAACACATGTCCATAACTTGTACAAACATTAGATAAGTAGGTATATAACATTTTGAGCATGACATAAGGTCTAAGTCATGATAATAACATTGGTTGGACTAAGATATAATCAATAGGTAGAGAGATAGTGTACAAGATCTTTTCAGTAATATGAAAGGTATAAAAGTTAAAGGTAAATCCATGATATGTAATTTCCAAGTATATAATATCGAGGTGGTATATAATTCCAAAATAGTATCTACATGAAATATGTTATAAGGAAGTACAATTGTGATCTAGGTTGTAACTTGGCAAGTTTGGCTTATGTGATGCAATATATATCTATTTTAAAAATATCTCACATTAAAGAACTTATTATGACCGTAGGTATACATTTAATTTATAAATTAGATGACTTTAGGGAACTAGACACTTGGATTAGAATTGGACACTAGCATCAACTTAGACATTATATTAGGATGCAAGTGTTTGGGAAGCTAGAAAATAAACACAAGTTCAAAACATACAAAGACATGAAATAAATAGGTTTATATCATTATAGGTATGATATAAAGTATGATTAAGTAGAGTAAAATTATTTGGACTAAGAATATATAATAAATAAACATAGAGATATATCACATGTGATCCTTTTAGTAGAATGAAAGGTATAGAAGCTGAAGGTACAACAATGATATGTATTTACCAAGTGTAATAGATTGAGAGTTAAACATTTGTGTTTTGATTTTTTTTAGTTATCTTATGTGTGGAGTGCTCATATGTGTTTTATTGATTATTTTTTAAGATTCTATTATTACTATATAGACAATGACATATTTACATCATGCATTTTATGACTTAATGTGAACACACAATATGTACCTCATTTCTACATCAACCTAAACACGTTATTTTTATATGTTACATGATACATTCACATATTGTACAATTATTTTATCCTTTTGAGGAAAGGTGACTATCAATTTATATTTCCACTCACATCAAAATGGGGAGAATATTAGTGGGGGCATGCCATATAGGGATGGATTCCATATTCTTCATAGAATGAGATTATAGTAGGGGTTTATTTTTGAAACATGTTCTTTACACTCATACGAGTTATTATTTTAAAATTATAGTGGGGGAATGTTTTGGAAACATGATATCCACACTTACACCAACTTTCAATTATAGATATAAAATGGTAGCAAGTTATGGAAACATATTCTCCACACTTACATAGTTTGACAATTTTCCAAAATTCATAGTTGTATGATTTAAATATAGGGTTGTGGTAGAATTCTATACATTGGTAGCATTAATATAGCAAGGGTTAAACATGAGATATATATGAGGTGCATATGTTATGCAAAGGGCACATACGTTAAAAAACCAAATTAGTTTCATATTTCAAAAATCTTCTATGGACTATCATCACCCACTAGGTTGGACTTTTATGGATTGTATTGAAACAATCTATTATATTAGTTAGTTCACTTTTTGGTATGGTTGAGGTGATTAAATTACTCAATATATCTAAGTGATTAAATTACTCAATCTTTCAAGGTTTTTATGTTGGATTTGATTACATAATCTAATCTCACTAGATTTATAGTGTGGGTTGAATTTGATAAACACACACTCACTAGGTTATAAGTATGATTTATTTGCATGATTGAACTAATACCAACTATTTGTAAACTGACATTTTTATCCAAGGTTGGGGGAATGTGTCCTCTAATATTTCTATATTAATACAATTTCTAGATTTATATTTTTCATAATATCAACTCTAATGCTTCATAATGATACATGTTTTCAAATAAAAATTCCAAAAGGCAAGGTATTTGCATCGATACATAGGTGTACTCCTAAAAATTTCTCTATTTACCTTTAAAAAATTAAAATTAGTTCAATTTTCGATTAGAGAAATTTATTTATACAACTACTCAAGATCAACACAAGTTTGTAAAGTCATAGAAGTGCTTAATCATTAATTTAATGGTAGTCCTAAAATATAGTTCCAATTAAATTTATTCATGTTACATATCTATATATGTATTAGCATTAAAATCATATAATTAATATTAATTTTCCATTTGTTTCATTATCTAGCATATATGTATTTTTTATTTTTAGCATATCTTAACACAATAAATTCATCTTATATTTATCTCAGTTGCAAATTAATTGTCCTTCTATAGACACAGTTTATCACCTTTATGCACTATGATATCTCTACCCATTTAACCATATATTACCCAATATATATATTAGAGTTAATAAATTTCCTATCACAAATACTTAAACCCCTGAAAAAAAAACAAAGATTCTTAAAACCACTCTCATAAACATGCAACTTGTGACTTACTCTTCTGAAACATGTGTACATTTTCCTTCTCTAATATTACTTGATGTAGACAAGGTAATCGTTGAAATTTAATTAAATATATTATCCATATATCATGATATGGTAAAAACACATTTGAACTATTTTAAGCAATCTAATCAACATTAAGAGTCTTAAAATACACAACCAAACACTTTTTTACTATTTTGAGCTAAACATTGAGCTTTTGGATCTTACAAAGCTTTATCAACAAAAAAATAACTCATAGCTATTACAAATAGAGAGATGTTTATAGGGATTTTCATAGGTTCTCTAAAATTTCCCTAAGCTCTTGGATTTCAGTCTTTATCCAACTTGTATTCTCCTCATTATATCTACTCATTTTCTCTCTTGTCAATCTTATATTACTTATCTTTTTATATTTAAAATGATACTCAATGATATATATGTTTCTCTTCTCAAATATCAAGCCCACTAACAATATTTAATGGCTATAGAACTCTTTACTATTTTTCATACATCCTTTAGTCATGAGGCCTGGTCTAATTTCACAAAATTATTTGAAACCTTAATTAATTAGATAGTATTTAAACACTAAATTTAATCCTCATCAACTACTATATCTATATATTTGGTACACACAAAAAAAAGTAAAAAAATAAATAAATAAGAAAAAAAACATTTTTATCTAAATATAAGGTCAACATCTAACCTTAGATCCATTTTAATAATATTATATTCCTTTCCTATCCAATAAATATTATACCTTCCATTCAAAGACATACATGTATATTTCATTGATATAGGTATTGTGGAAGGTGGTTCTCATAGATCTAAACTACCAGTTACCAATTATCATTATCTAGTTTTGATCATGGTACAATTAATGACATATAACCATAAATAACAAACATAAGACAATCTATTTTATTAATTTAAGGTAGTTCCAATTGCATTATAATTGGTGACTACAACTTAATTTTATCTTCAATAGAAAAGAATTTTTAAGGCTACCTTTGGGCAACCACACATTTTTGATTATTTTAATAATTTTTTAAATTTTAAAATTATTACATGAGTTTGGTAGGATCATGAGTTAAGAGATTATTTCAATACATTTTTTATTTTCACTATATTCAATCCAAATCCTTCTTTATTTAATTTTGTGCAAATAAAATCATCCATGTAATGCCCATTATGATAGAGCATGCTAGGAAATTATGGTGGAGAATTTAGGGGAAGGCTATAAGTAACATATAAAACATGAAAATAGCGAAATATTTCAAGGTGAATTGATTGGTGATGGTGAATGTAAATTAAAAAATGTATTTTAGGGGATATCATACATTATGGGAACTATATCTTATATCAAACCTACATTCAAGGCCACTATTGGATTTACATTACAAGTAACCATTGCAAAGGTTGATCATATTATAAGGTGGAAACATATTTGATTGGTCATTTATAATTGTCAAGTGTGGACAAGGATGTCATGAAAGCTTATTTTATTTTCATCAGATTGCAATGTTTGATGTGTGGCTTAAATCAATGATCCAATGGCACGAATGAGGGGACAAGTTATTTAGGTCTCAGCTTTGATCTTTTAACTTTGATTTTTTCATGCTAAATATTACCCTTACCATTAGCTTTTTTGACATTAAACCAAACATTCTAAATATTTATAAGAATTAAAATCTTGAGATTTATGGATTTCACAGTCCACAATTATTTACAGAATGATATTTATGGGGAAAATAATTATTAATTTTTATTGTTTATTGTAATTAAACTATATGATTTATAACTAATGGTATGTAAATAAATATTAATCACATATTTTTCAAGAAAAATATTTTCAAAGAATTTTACATTGGTCCTTTATTTGTGTTGGTGATTTTCTTCTTATTGAGTGACGCGCAAATTGAACTTAATTAAAAGTTGAATCTTATGAGCCTTAAAGTTTTAAATTTGGGGGGATTTATACATATTTAAGGCATTAATAAAATATTTATGGAAAATATAAGAAACATATTTTTTCATTCACTTATTTACAACATACAGTTGATAAATAATCTTATTAGATGCTAAGTCAGAGGTAGGGAATTGATTATCTACCATATTTTTTGAGATCTCTCTACCATAATGGGAAATATATATTTATTATCATACACTATAGGGCCTATATCATACAAAAAAACTTGATGTAGTATATCTATTTGTATTTACATGACATGCACCCATATCATATAGGTATAAAACTTATAGGGTGAAAATATGTTTGATTGGTGATTTTCTATTGTGAAGGGTCAATTAGGATGCCACGAGAACTTATTTTCTTGGTGTAAGGCTCCACAGATACTATGCATATCAAATTAAATTTATAATGTCAATGATGCAATGATAATTTATTGAGGTCCTTAAGTCTATACTTTAGCTTGGATTCATCTATATTACCAATACATAGATACATAAATAAATTACATTAGGATTAAGAATATACATAAACACCATGCTCAGCCCCTTTGAATAAATGGAAAGGCCATATAAAACATGAAAATAGTGATTTATTTAAAGTTGACATGAGACATGATAGTGAGTGGATATGTTAGGCCATTTTAGGTTTTATTTCACACTTGGGGCCCATATCCTACACTAGATGCATATATAGGGTAGTTGTTGCATTTTCATGACTAACACCCATTGTGAAGGGGTCACCAAATTTAAAGGTGGAAACCTATTTTATTGGCCATTTTATATTTTAATGATGCATGAAGACATCATGAGATTTTAATTTATTTCGATATAATTCCACATCTGATGTGTGATCAAATTAATAATTTAATGCTCCTAATGTGGATACAAGACATTAAGGTCTGGCTCTATTTGTCCATACTACATACTAAATTGAAAAATGTGACATGGTATTGAACATTGAATGTTTATCTACCCAAAGCTATTCAATTCCATCACCTCAAATACCTTTCCATTTTACTACACCATCATCTCAAAAATCAATTTAAAATATTTCATTAATTCCAGGTTATATATGGCCTTTTCCTTTCCCACCACTTCACCATTTCTCAATCTCAGTGTAAAATGAAATGTTTCCTCCCTACATAAATCATTAACACATCATATGAAGGAGCACATAACCTTATTTTCTATTGTATCCTCCATTACAAATATTAAATTATTATTACATATTTCATTTTGCACAAAGGTGAGATGTGGTAAAAGCTCTTGGGTTTCAAGTGAGGTACGAATAATTATTGATAGTCTTTCACTTTACAAAATAATGATTTACCAAAATAAAAACTTATATCACTTCCACCATAATTCTAACCTTTGAGGAAATGTAAATTAAAATTAAGAAAATATCTTGAATGATGACAATAAGTTTGAGATTATTTGGAAGATATTCAAACATCCCGTAAATACAATGGATGAGATGAAGTTTAGAGCATAAATAAATTTAACTAGACATAACAATTAATTGAACCCAACTCACCTGAATTTCTCATTTCATATGGATTTGTCAAAGGCCAAAATTTTCATGTTATGCTATAAAAATTATGTGCAGTATTGGGAAATAAATGTCTCGAATGATAATTGTACCTCACTTAAATTCTATGGCCACTTAACACATATCACTTTTTCAAAACGAAGCATTAAGTAACAATAATTCAAACATATGTGTGTGTGTGTGTGTGTGTGTGTGTGTGTGTGTGTGTGTGTGTGTGTGTGTGTGTGTGTGTGTCTATATATATATATATAATAGTTTAAAATGTGTTCAAAAGGTGAGTCCATCATAGTGGGATTAGATTTCCATGGTACAAAAATTATTTTCCTATTTTTTAAGTTGGTATTGGTTATCCTAAAAGATGTGCCAAATAGGTCTAGAGAAGGAGAGGCATATCAAATTAATGAGAAAGTGATGGTGTTAAGGCTAATCATTAGATATGACACTTAGTAGATGGTGGGGAAAATAGTTGAGCTTATTGGCTTACCTAAGGGGATCAGTCACATATCTCTTTATAAGGAAAACTATTGGAAAGGGTATACCGAGGAGGATGGAGTAGGAAGTGTGATGGAAGGTGTCCTAGATATAGGGGATATGACGAATAAGTAGAATATTGTTGCCTAAGTGTATAAATCTGGGTAAGTTACTAGGTAAATGGCTTGCATTAGGATGAAGAGGATACATAATGAAGGGATTAGTTTAGGAAATAGGATTCCATCTTTCCTTCTTTTAACTATTGATTGAATGATCACATAAGTATTTTTAGAATAGAGGATGATTTTAAAAAAAAAGTAAACTCAAAAAATGAAATGAAACAAGGATATCCTAGAAAATTAAAGATAACTAACTATGTTAATTATAGGAAATCTATTTTATTTGATGTAAACTCCCTTGAATGGGTCATAAAAGGTGAATCTTATTATTTCAAAAAAGGGTTTAACTTGTAATTTTAATCAATCTTCAAACCCTCAATGGGTTGATTTCAAATATTTGGAGACCATTATTCAAAATAAATATATAAATATACCTATTATACCCAAATATTTCACCCGAGTAGAGGGTTTTCAAGTCTATCCCATGTTTTTACAACATGGGATTATCATTAGGCCTGTGGGTTGCCAATAATCTAGGTAAACCTCTAGCTTAAAGGACTAGTTCCCTGAATTTATCTCTTAAGCTCACACACTATACTAAGCTTATCACTTGGGGGTGAAAAGGGGAGAAGGAAATAAAATTAAAACCTATACTAGTGAGGTAATCCACCAAAAGATTAATCCATAAGAAGACTTGCATATACATTAAGAGAAAAAGCTACTAAAACTAACCTCAACTCTATGACCTTATAGCATAAGTGTTTCTCATATGGACAGATTATTATGCATAAATAGAGGTGGGTGAAAATAAGGTCTGATATAACACACTATTATCCCATCTCACATGTCAAGAACACATGAAAAAAAATACACTTTATGAGACTTGTTATAAGGGATGCCACTCACATAATGCATACAAGGGAAAATTGAAAGCAAGGAGAAACAATCTTCCTCACTTGTCTTGTGAATGAACCACTTGAAATGATTTTTTAAATTGTGAAAAGAATAAATAAACTTCATAAATTTATTTTAATGACAAAATAAGGTGCCAAACCATCAAGGCTTCACCATACTAGGTGTGTACTAGATACAAACATGAAAAAGCCTTGCATTTATAGATCATGTGCGAAGAGAGAGAATAAGAGAAGATCAAGAGTCACAATTCCATCTGTTAATATGTGTAAACTACTTTAGAATAATGTTAATGATGTGTAAAATAGGTTAGGAAGTCTTCTTGGACATGTGTCTATCACATGTATGACATCTTTCCTCAATTTGGAATAAAGACTCTTCATCTTCTTAATTGAAAATATCTTCATGATGAGAGATTACTTGAAAATTATAAACTACCAAAGTGATATTTGAGACATTTGGAATATCATGAGAATATGGTAACAAGGTTATAACATCCCTCGTAAACCTCCCTAATTGATAACTTTCTTCTTGACTGTTGTGTTCCCTCCCTAGTAGTCATTCATTAGCCTTCCTCAACTTATCTTCATACTTTTCATCTATATGACCTATAGTTATTTAAGAGGATTTGTTGAAGAGGTGTTAAGACACTTTTTAATACATATTTTTCCTCTAGTCTATCAAATATAACTTCAAAGCTTCATTGTCACACTTCTCACTTTCATACTAGGCAGTCATCTCATTTTCACTCTCTCACTTAGACTATCTGTAATGAATGGACTAACAAAGATTTTTCCATGATTTTTCATGGTAAAATATGAATATATAATGTTTAAAAAAATATTTAAATACCTCTTTCAATTACTCTCATTCAACAATTCTCCCCCATACCTTTAGAACTAATCAAAACTTACATAAAACCCCATACTAGGTCTGTCCATATAGAATACAATACGAACTAAATGAGTATCATGGATCCTAGGTGAGTGATGTATATGTTTAAAATTATTTATTGATCATTTTACAACATTAAAATTTAAAATCCTTCATGTCTTCACCATCAGATCTAGATGAGGGTTTTAGGAGGGTTTGAGGTGTCTTAGACTATTAAGGATTGTTTACAAAAACTTGATATCTAAACTCAAAAAAAATACCATTGAGTTTGATAAAGATAACCCATTCACCTATTCCCAAATAATTGGGGTCTCATGTAGTCCCTTCATAAATATGTGAGTGAATTAAGTTGGTCTATCAAGTTTTTTCTTGTATTCTAGGAAGACCTAATATGGGTGTATGTCAAATTGACCACTCTTGAGTTTATTCCTACAAAATAATGATCCCAATTGGTATCTTAATCAATCATTAAGGTCATATAAGTATTTTTAGATGTCCAAGAAATCATCTAGATAAGTTTATAAGTCATTAGAGTATAGATCTAGTATTAGGTATATTAGGTCTAACTGTGTGTGATTGGTTGTAAAACTGACCTATAAGTTTCTAATGACTATAGGTATATTCTTTGTCTCTATCACCATCGAAATAAATATATACATAATTCCATTCTTATTTCAATACTCTATATTTCATCCTTTTGCTCAACACATGCTACCCTTTAGACTTTGTTAACTATGGAGGGCTCTTTATCTAAAACATAATAGATAGCATTCTCTATCTTGTTTAACCAAAGAAAGGGAATGTAAAGATTATTTGGGTCATGTTAAAATTTTTTATTAAATTCTAATGTTTGGTAATAATTACATCACCTTCAAACAACTCAAACTTCTCAATACTAGTTTATAGGATAGATGACTATGTAGGGTCTTAGTTACCTATAGACTAAGGTTAGAATCCTATCATTGCTTTGTTCCTATATTTATGAAATTTGCATGAAAATTTGATTTAATAAACTCTTAGGGTTATTTGATAATCTTAACACCTATATTTTCCAACCAACTTATATTATTTTATTCAAATTGGTATGTTGTATGTGCTTGACTATGTCACCTGTAGGTGACTATTAAGGAGGAAATCTAAAAATTTCCTATAGATCTCACTATATTTGAGCATTGTGTTTTCATCACTCTATATCCCTCTTAGGTAAATAGGATCATTTCACACTTTCACATATCCAAGAGTACCATGACGCTGTAATCTCATCCACCGTCATCAACATATTTTATGTCTATGGTTATATTGTAGATTATTGTTTACGAGACCATAGACACTCTAATAGTTTAATGTCATGCCATAAGTTCTCCTTGAGGTCACTAAGAGATTCTCATATTTTGTTTAACTTAATTATGTCATGGATCTATGTTCCTACTCACTAACCAATAACACACTAGGTGTCCTTTTGCAAATTATAATGTTCTAGGTTCAAATACACTATAGCTTTATTGAACATATTTGATAGCAAATTGACTAAGTTGAGACCCATCAATCATTAGCCTCCTCAACTAAAAAAACTTCTCTTTTAAATTTACATGATAATAATATTATCAGACTACAATAATGGAAACACAAAACATTCTTAGACCTCATAGATCCTCATTACAAAATGGTATTGTATCAGACAGAAACCTATTTTAGAGAAACTAAGGTATTAGGTCTCATTTGCAACTTTTCTTACTTTGAATGACTACATGTTATGGTTTAACTACAAGATAAACACTACAATCCATGTATGACTTTATAAATATCATTCAAGTCATATAAATGTAAAAAACCTATTTCTTAGGCTTGAATAGTCTTACAACTATCCATACAAATCTTATAGGTGATTGTACATGGTTATATACATTAGAGCTCTAATCATTCTTTGCTCATGTTCTTGATAATCCTATCTCAGTCATCCTAAAATAATATAATGAAAACATATCATGGATAAACAACCTTCCATGTTTTGGGAAGATAAACATAGGTTGATTAACTATTTATAAACCACTGATAGAAGAAAGAACATTATAACTAGTGAAACCATGTCCTATAATTAAAGGTACTTACTTATAGCACAAATATTATGATCATGGCTATCTAAACATCTTATACATGTGAAAATTGGCTGGAATAAACATGAAAACTAATTATGTAATTTTATGAAACAAATACTCCACCTAGAAACATCAAACCAAACAAATAAGTGAAAAAACCTTCAGGTGATAGGAATGTGAAGACCTTTTTATGTCAATATCATTATTACAGTTTTTTCATGAATCATAATTAATTAATATGTAAAATATTTCCATGGATTTAAAGGCCATGAATAGTGTTAACATCCACCAAAATCATTTAGCCTAGTTCTTCTTATTTTATCTATACTATCAAAAAAAGGGTTGGCCCAGTTTAACTTGCAAAACAGAGTGATGTAATAGTTGAAATGGTTTTTGTCATTTTATAACCTATCAAGACAATCTAAACATGGATATGACTTTTATGCATTTGAATGGATAGTATTTGAGCTTTCACATGTGAAAAACATATCCTATAGTATGTACAAGTTTAAAAACTCATTCTTTTTTAAGTTATCTCCTTATTTTCAACATGGAAAATGCAATTTTCAGTTATATAATGGTACCCAGACATTAACCTGACACATGGGAAATTGAAAACCACCTTTACACACTTTTATTAAGTGAAAAAAATGTATGAATTCATTAAAGTGGCATAAATGACACTATGATAAAATGACATATAGTGTGAGCAAAGTAGATCATGTTATTTGATGCTATCTAAGACTATGGTAAACATTTATCAACCTAGGGTTCCCTATGAAAGTTTAAAATTACATTGGTGGTTGAATAATTTGACCAGGGGGTCAAATTAGGCAATAATACCCTTGTACAAAGGTTTTTTCATTGTTGTCTTTGATAGAAAGGAAGATATGGATAAGATCCTACAATAATAGATATAGTTTATGGATCATCATGTTCTCATGATGAAGCCATGAAATAATAATTACAACCCTATTTATGAATCATTTAATAATTAGCCTATGTAGATTTTTTCCCTTACCTTCCCTTGTAATTTTGGTCTAATGTTAGTCTTAAGGTAATAATTGTGCCCTTAGAGGATTTTTATCCATAGATGAATCCACTGAAGATTATATTCATACCACAAATTCAAAGATCCTAGTTAATAATGATGTGAGTGATCAATTCCTTGTAAATTTAGTTTCTAATTTTGAAAATCAAATTCATGTTCAAAGTATTAGCTATGAAGGACTATATTTTATATGTAAATGATATTTTCCTACTGCCCATTTAACTCATTATTTCATGTTAGGTTTGAAAAATAAAAAAGGAACCTCTTAGGGAAAAATATTCACATGGAGCTATTGATAGTAGTATTAGATGAGGAGTTCAAGGAATAAGTCCTAGAGATGAAAGAAAATATAGAAAATTTGAATGAAAAGGAAGAGAACCAAGCAGTACGAAACTCTAATAGTTTCAATTAAACCTTGGATGTGGTGTTGGAAATACTAGTTAAGTTAGGGGAGGATTGGTTGACTATAAATCCATTACAAACCATCCAAGCTCCTATAGTTGAAGATAAAAGGGTATCAGATAGTTTTTATCCAATTCATAACCTAGTTATGTCCTTTCGAATACAACATCACACTAGGAAAGGATGGAATTGGAACGTGGTAAGCTCCAAAAAAATAGAAAATTTAAAGAGAAGGTGTCCCCTCTTAACACGTACCTTAAATCTCAGAAAGATAAACCATTTGTGTTACTTGTTTTTTGGTTTTTTTTATTAAACATATGGGATCTTAGGCTATTTTTTGAGCTTATTGTTTAGGGTTGCAGTGTGGTTTTAAATCTGGGATTTAAGGCCTTTGGTGTATATTCCATGTTCAAGGTTGGAATTTTATTTGATTTTTTTTCTTTCTTTAGAACATTAGTTCTACTTGTTTCTTGTATATGGTCAAATCCTATTTAAAAAAACCCAGATTTACCCTTATTAAAAATATATTCTATTTAATATATTACATACTAATTGTAATGTTACTTATATATATTATAAAAGTATTATTACTTATACCATAACTAATTATAATATAGTATATTATAATTAATATATAATATTAATATAATTATATGAATATATATTAGTATATTTATATCTAAAATATTATAGTCATATGTATATAGTATAATATAAGAAAATATATTATGTATTAACATATTAAAAATATAAAAAATAAATATAATATTTTAATAGTTTATATAAATTATTACCAGTATATATAATTAATAATATAGTAATATATAATAATTAATAGGATGAAAAATGCCGTAAGATCCAAACACACCAAACACTCTTATAGAAAGATTTCATAGTATGAAATATGTCTAGGGTGATTTTGATGACATAGTCAAGGTCGATGAAATCTCCAAAATGGTAAAACATTTATTTTGAAACATTCTGTAGAGGAGATACATAATTTAGTTGGTGATGGCCATGGTGAATCCCTTACTTCAAAATAATTGGGTTTGAAAACAATGTGTCTCTCATGTCTATGGTGATAATGAGGTTCGTGAATGTCTTAGGCATGATGATCTCCATTATCACTTTCGATAAGTATGGATAGAGAATTTTATTTCATCTCAAGGTAATAATTTATACAAATTTTATTTAGCTATTTAAATCATATATATATATAATTTAATGGTGGTACATACATGTAGATTAGGGTAGCAATGGAGATTCTTTTGGTAATGAAGTTGTGAACATTAGGAGTACATAACTATAGAATTTTATTAATTGAATGCCTAAGAGTTACATAACATGATGGTGTCTCTATCCACATTCTAGGAGCAAATATATAGTGGATTATAATGATGAGTAAGCATAAATCTAAATCAGTGAGCTCCTTGGTTAAACATCCATGAGTAAGGGGCATCCATGTTGTAAAAATAACTCATGACTTGTTCCTAGCCTTAACCACTTGAATCTTTGTGTCCAGTATCTAGATAGATTTTTACCTTGGTTGATAAATATAAACAACTATCATCCTCAATCATATAAATATAATCCTTTTTCCATATATATAATAAATTTTATTTGCAATGCATACATATCCAAGGGATTTTTTTATATTTATAGTGATGGTAATATGCATAATCATTTCATCTTCATCTATTTCTTAGTGATATTTTATTTATATAGATTCAATATGTAGTATAATTGATCAATAATTAAAAAAACAACCAGAAAGGTCATGATCTTAATGGTCTAGTGTATTTGACTTCGCCATTGTTCTAAATATGGAGTTACATAAATCAAAACTATGTTTAGGTCTAATCATGTCTAAATTTATGTCAACCATATTTTATATCATGATTCTATCACACATTTAACCCACAAAATAGATTATAATGTTATGTTTAATGATAATGGATTACAAAGTGTTTAAACAAAAAAAGTAACAACATGGCCATACAAGACATTAAACTTATGTTTTTAAAAAGGAAGTAAAAAATTCAAATTTTGTACAAAGTGGGGTATTTAAAGTTATCAGTTAAATATTGTGGCCTTCTTTTCCCTTACATCATGTACCTCCCATAGTCAGTCTCTTATGTGAAATCATAGCCATGGCCTTTGTGGGCCACTGAACTCTGTACATATGGAAGATATTCTAGAATTTGATTTGAAAAAAAAACTTCCTAGTGAGGATGGAGGAAACCTTCACAAAGTTGAAGATAATGAGATATAGAGGTAAAAACGACTAGATATAAAAAACCTCAGGGGGTCAATATTTCAACCCCTTAAGCTTTAAAAATTATGCCATATTAGATCAAATTATTGATGGTAACATTTTGAAAGATTAAAAAATGTATCATTTAATGTGATCAAGTTTGCTTTAAAAAACTCAAACTTAGAAAAATTTAGCATAATATTTGGGGTTGACTATGATTCAAATCGAGGTGCCCTCATAAAAAAACCCCATAGGGTATTGTTCCTTAACATAAGCGAAGAATAAGAAGAATTCCTACTTGTGAATGGTTTCTTTACAACTACTCCTAGGAATAAGGAAATATTATATACAATAATATTACACCCCCAAAAATTTAGGGGTTATTATGAGACAAAACATTCGTTTAATCATTTAAATTGTTTTCCATACAATCTCTTTCACAAGGATGTTCATTAGTTAATTTGTTGTGGGTAAATGTTGTAACTGGACACTATCGTATTTCACATAGTGCTTAAATAATTGAAATTTAATATTGATATGCTTGGATTGTTTATGAAATAATAGATTATGTTCCATTTTTATTGTAGATCTATTTTCAACCATGAGAAGTGCACTTGAAAACTTCAAAGAACCCTTATGAGCCATAAAATATCTCTCGTTACCTCTAAAACAACCATATACTCTACTTATATTGAAAAAATTGATGAGATTGATTTCATATTGGATTTTCAATTAATAACTATTATTTCTAAGTTCAATACAAAATATGTGGTGGATTTCCTATCTTTATGATCAAAATCATAGTAAGAATCTAAATATCCAATTATTTTTTAGTCTCCTACCATGGAGAATTTGATCCCAATATTTTATGTTCCTTTTAGATATTAAAGGACTCTTTCTACTATTACTGAATTATTGTCTATGAGTTGCTGCATGAAATTTCAAAGAACACCCACAATGATGGATATATCTAGTCTTGTTATGGTCACATAAATAAGATATCCAATGACATGTCTATATTTAGTTGCATTAACATAATCTATCATATCTTCTAATGCAAATTTTTTATTTTATTCCATGGGCATGTTAAGAGGATTACAATATTTAATTTTGGACTTGATCATAATGTAACCAATGTAATTATATTATGTGATGAAGATATACATTGGTTTATAAATTACATCAATACCCAAATAGTAATTAAGATAACCCAAATGAATCATTTTAAATCTTTTCATCATCTATGATTTAAACTTTGCATTGTACCATTCATTATTACATATGATGAGCAAATCATCAACATACACCACACAAATACAACTATTTTTTAAATTATTTTAATAAAATTAATTACATCTTCAATATCATGGTGTTTGAATTTCATGTTCATGAGGTGTTCAACTAGTTTATTATACTATTCTTGTGGGCCTTATTTCAAACCATAAATGAATTATTGATGTTTTCACACCTTGTGCTCTTAGAAATTTAATTAATAATCATTAGGTTGTGTATTTTAATTTTTTTTCTTGAGGTCACCATTCAAAAATGCAATTTTTAGGTGTATTTGATGAATTTTCCATACATTGTGATATACCAAAGCCAACATGGTTTGAATGGTAGCCTATTTTATTATAGGTGTAAAGGTTTAAGTATAGAAAATTCCTTCCTTTAGAGCACATCCATTTGAAAAATTCCTATCTTTATGATTATCATGTGAGATATTTGCCCTTTATTTATTATGATAGACACACTTGCATATAATTGGTTTGCATCTGTATTGAGGATCAACTAATTTCCAAGTCTCATTTTTTACCAATGCACTATACTCATATTTTACTGATTTTCTCTAAGGTTCAAGTTTCTCAACTTATTTGAAATATGTTAGTTCTTAGTAAAATACAACATATATTTATTCATCTGGATAATCATTGAGGGTTAGCTCTTCAATCTTATCTTGAATTTAATCAAGGAACTTATTTGATTATTCTGAGGTCTCATGTGCACTTTGATTGCTTATTTTCCTAACATAATCGGGTTTGACATCATCTAATGTCTGGTTATCCCCATGATACATATTTTTCTATGATTCAAGAACTTTAGTTTAATATCATGAATTTACTTAAATTTTTGTCATTTATTTTTATGGCCACTATTCATTATCTAATTAAGTTGATATTTATTCTTAAGGAGGAGTTTTAATCTCATGTATAGGGGACATTAAATAACCAATTTATTCTTAATTGTATGTACCCCACTCATTATTTCGAATGTATAAATCACTTTCCTTGTATACATAAATCCTTTCATATTTATAAAGATGAATAGTTGTTGATCAATGGTTTGTTTATACTTTATATTTTAACAAAAATAACTTCTCTTGCGACAAGAAATTTCTCTTTCTCATCATATAACATATATTCCTAGAAGATTAAAAATATCCTAATTGACTACATTTATGACTCATGTTGCCCAACATATTTATCTTTTCCTTTGGAATTAATACATAGAAAGTTGATCCAAATTTTTTAATATATTTCATTGAATTAATATGGCCACACCATATCTCATACAAAATCTTGATTCAGAGGGTTGTTGATGGTGATATGTTGTGGAGATATAGTAATGTTTTAGATGCTTCAGTACAAATGTGTAGATATATCCCTTTGAAGTACAACATAGCATGAATGATATTCACTAGAGTCCTATGTTGGTCTAGGAAATTTATTATTCCATTTATTTATTAAATGGATTATCCCTATACATGTAGATTTAGTCACTACATTACATAAACTATTGTTTTTTATGTCCATATTTTAGGAGAAAATATCTAGTGGATTATAATGATGAGTAAACATACATCTAAGTTAGTGAGATTCTTTGTTAAGAAGCCATGAGTAAGGGGCATCCACATTGTAAAAATCACTCAGGGCATGATCTTAACCTTAACCACTTAAATTTTTGTGTCAGGTATCTAGATAGATTTTTACTTTTGTGGATAAATATAAACAACCATCATCCTCACCAATATATTTACAAGCCTTTCTCCATATATATAATAATTTTAATTGCCAATGCATACATGTCCAATGGATATTTTGCATTGGTAGTGATGTAAATATGCATATTCATTTCATATTTAGTTATTTATTAGTGAGTTTTTCTCTTTATAGATTCAATCTGTAGTTTAATTAATCAAGTTCCAAAAAGTAAACCAAAAAGGTCATGATCTTAATGCTTTAGTGAATTTGACTCTGCCATTGTTCAAAATATGGAGTTACATAAATAAAAACTATGTTTATGTCTAATCATGTATGAATTTATGTCAACCATAATTTATGTCATGATGTTATCACATGTTTAACACAAAAAATGGATTATAATATATTGTTTAATTCTAAAATGGATTATAAAGTGTTTAAAAAAAATTAATGGCTTGGCCATAAAAAACATTAAACTTATGTTTCTAAAAAGGAAGTAACAAGTTCAAATTTTAAACAAAGTGGGGTATATAAAGTTATCAGGTGAATCTTGTGTCCTTGTTGTCCCCTTACATTATGTAACTCCCATAGTTAGTCTCTTTTTTGAAATCATAACCATGCCCTTTGTGGGCCACTGAGATCTATACGTATGGAAGATATTATAGAATTTGATTTGAAATGAAAATTCCTAGTAAGGATGGAGGAAATCTTCGCAACGTTGAAGATAATAAGATATATAGGTGCAAACAGCTAGATATGAAAAACCTCAGGGGATCAATATTTCATCCCTTTTAGCATTAAAAATTATGCCATATTAGATGACAAATTTATTGATTGTAAGATTTTCAAAGATTAAAAAATGAATAATTTAATGTCATCAAGTTTTCATTAAAAAAATCAAACCTAAAAAAAGTTATCATAATATTTTGGGCCAACTATGATTCAAATTTAATGAGGTTCCCTCACAAAAAATATCACAAGCTATTGTTCCTTAACTTGAGCAAAGAATAATAAGAAATTTTACTTGTGAATGCTTTCCTACAACTACTCCTAAGAATAAGGAAATATTATATACAATAATATTACACCCCAAAATATGTAGGGGTGGTTGTGAGACAAAACATTCCTCTAGTCATTTAAAATTTTTCCCATCCAATCACTTTCACCAAGATGTTTATGTGTTAATTTGATGTGGGTAAATGTTGTAAATTGATACTATCGTATTTCACATAGTGTTAAAACAAATTAAATTATGTATTGATATGCTTTGTTTTTTTATGAAATAATAGATTATGTTCTATTTGTATTATAGGGGTGTTTTCAACCATGATAAGTGTTCTTGAAATTTTCAAAGAACACTTCTGAGCCATAAAATATCTCTAGTTGCCTCTAAAGCAACCATATAATCTAATTTTATTGAAGAAATTAAAGAAATTTGTTGCTTATTGGATTTCCAATTGAGAACTATTATTTCCAAGTTCAAAACAAAACCTGTGGTGGATTTCCCATCTTCATGATCATGAGCATAGTTAGAATCTAAATATCCAACATGTTTTTTGTCTCTTACCCTGGAGTATTTGAGCCCCACATTTTGTGTTCCTTTGAGATATTGAAGAACTCTTTTTAATAATATTGAATTATTGTTTATGGGTTTCTACATGAAATTTCAAAGTGTACCCACTTTTAAGGATATATGTAGTCTTATTGTGGTCACATAGATCAGACATCCAATGACCTATTTATATCTAGTGGCATTAACAAAATCTATTGTATTTTCTTATGTCAATCTTTGATTTTGTTTCATGGGCATGTTAAGAGGCTTACAATATTTAATTTTGAACTTGATCATAATGCAACCAATGTAATTATATTGCATGATGAATATATACTTTGGTTTGATAAATTACATAAATACCCAAATAGTAATGAAGATAACCCAAATCAGTCATTTCAAATCTTTTCATCAGATATGATTTAAAAATTGAATTGTACTATTCATTTTTACCTATGATGATCAAATCATCAACATACAACAACAAAAACACAACTATTTTTCTATATTATTTTAGTGAATGTAACTACATCTTCAAGATGAATGTGTTTGAAGTTCATGTTCATGATGTATTCAACTAGTTTCCTAAATTACATAAATACCCAAATAGTAATGAAGATAACCCAAATTAGTCATTTCAAATCTTTTCATCAGCTATGATTTAAAATTTGCAATATATGATTCATTTTTACATATGATGAGCAACTCATCGACATACACCAACAAAAATAAAACTACATTTTTTAAATTATTTTAGTGAATGTAACTACATCCTCAAGATCAAAGTGTTTGAAGTTCATGTTCATGAGGTATTCAACTAGCTTATCATACTATTCTTAAGGCCCGTATTTCAAACCATAAATCAATTCTTGAAGTTTGCACACCCTATGATCTTGGAAATTTAATTCAAAAGCCTTAGGTTGTGTCATTTAAATTATTTCCTTAAGTTCACAATTCACAAATGTAATTTTTTGGTCCATTTGATGAATTTTACATACATTACAAGCTACCAAATCCAACATGGTTTGAATGGTATCCTATTTTTCTATAGCTACAAAGGTTTATAGTCAATTCCTTCCTTTTGAGCATATCCATTTGCAAAATTCCTAGCTTAATGATTTTCAAGTGAGTTGGTGTCCTTATATTTATTATCATAGACCCACATACATACAATTGGCTTGCATCCATATTGAGTATCAACCAATTTCTAAGTCTCATATTCTACCAATGAATTGTACTCATATTTTATTGATTTTCTCTAACATTCAAAATTTTTAACTTGTTTGAAAGATAATGGTTCTTAGTCAGAAATAACATTGATTTATTCAATTGGAGAATCATTAAGGTTGAGATCTTAAATCTTATCTTAAATATATTCAAGGAACTTATTTGATTATGATGAGGTTCCATGTGCACTTCTAGTGCCTAGTTTCCCAACTTAATTAGGTTTGACATCATCTAATGTATGTGTGGCCCCCAAAGATATATTTCACTATGCCTTAGGTGTTTTAATTTAATATTGAGAATTTAATTCAATTTTTGTCATATATTTTTTTGGCCATTATCCATTGTCTAAGAAATTTAAACTTTATTATTCAAGAGAAGTTTCATTCTCATGTATATTAGATAATAAATAACCAATTGATTCTCAATTGTATGTACTCCACTAATTATTCAAAATGTCTAAATAACTCTCCTTGTATACATAAAACTTTTCATACTTATAAAGTTGACATAATTTTTTATCAATGGTTTCTTTTTACTTTGTAGTTTAATAAAAAATTACTTCTCTTGCAACAAGAAGCTTCTGTTTCTCATCATATAACATATATTCCTATAGGATTTATAATATCCTAATTGACTACATTTATGACTCCTACTCCCTAACTTATTCCTTTTTTCTTTTGGAATCAATGGATAACAAGTGGATCCAAATTTTTGAATATGTTTCACTGAAGTAAGATGACAACACCATATATCATACAAAGTCCTTATTTGGAGGGTTGTTGATGGTGATATATTGAGGAGATATACTAAAGTTTTATATACTTTAGTCTAAAATTGTACATTTACCCATATTAAGTACAACATAGTATGAATTATATTCAATAGAATCATATGTTGGTGTAGGATATTTATTATTCCATTTATTTATTAAACAGATTATCCCTACACATGTAAAATTAACTTTCTTAGGTGATTCTTTAGTCTATGGTATATAACTGCCACTTATCTTAGCTAAGTGGTTATTACAAATCTATTTTCCACTTGTGTACTTTCAATTAAATCCATGATTCTAGGTACAAGTTGTATGTTATTTATCCTATATAAGACACCTATTGTAAAGTTATTTATCAATTGATCTGAATACAAATCACATTCTTCTGGTATTATGAGTTATTTCATTTTAAATTATACTTGTTTTTCTCTTCTTAGAATTTGTGCAATGATTCACTGCCTCATGTTTATCATTTTATTGAAATAAATCCAACATGGTATTAGAGGTGGTTATGGTAAAATGTTTATAATTTTTTTATAGTTATGTTTTTTTAGATTTGTATTATTTGTTTAAACTAACAAGTTATGTGAAAATAATTCTCTTGGTTCAAAAAAATGCTTATTTTGAAGGTTCTTTTTTCAGATCTTGTTGAAGTGTTTGAGTTTGTTTTTTAAATTAAACTTAAGTGCTTTACCATCACATCCTTATCCATTAATTGGGTTTGCCTTATTCAAAAGGATAAGTCTTCATTATTTTTTTAGATCAAAAAGTCAAAATTATTAGGTCCTTCAATAACAAGGCATTTATATCTACATAATGTCCAACTATGGTTTCTTTTTGATGTTGATGTCACCAATCTTATGTGTCTATCTAATGTAGACATAGTCTGGTTAGACTCATTATGAACATAAAATATCCAAAGTAATCAGTTTATTTAGAATTGCAAAGTGACATCTGTGGTGGAAGTAGATCACTAAAAATCTAAGCTAAATATAGGTCTAATTCTTATGTTATTATGAGTTATTTATTTTTGCATTATACTTGTTTTACTCTTAGAATTTTTTCAACTCTTAATATCCTTATGTTTATCATTTTATTGGTTTAAATCCAATACACCTTATAATGTGGTGGGGACCAACTTCTTCCATCTCCTTCTCACCTATCATGTCTTGCAGAGTTATTTATTGATCCACCTACTTCCAGTCCACCAAATACTTTTTAAAGAGAAGGATATTTGATTTAGGACATATAATAGAATGGGTAGTATTCTACATAGTTACAGGGCCTTCTACACTATTTTGCTACTACTTCTGATACATAATTACTTCATGGAGAATTTTCCATTTCTATTGTGCATGAGGAGCATAGTTATTTGTACAAGAACCACACATTAGTTGGAGATCCATCAGATACTTGGATGATTCATTCACCTTTTCATGGTGATCAACTCCTCATTACATCTCCTTCTGATCAATAGTCACTTGAGAAGGTTGTTTTATAGGATAAATGGTGCCTATAAGATGTTGTATCTTTGAGTGGGGATTTATGGTTCTACCTTCTCTTATTTGTATTTATTTTGTTGGGGGATGGGGAAATATTTCCCATTATTTTTTTATGCATGGGTACCTCATGAAGCTTTCTTTTTAGGACCCATTTTTTTATTTTCTACCCACATACGATATGTTTAATGGGGGTGTTAGTGTAGGATATTTATTATTCCATTTATTTAATAAATGCATTATCCCTACACATGTAGCTTCAACTTACTTAGGTGATTATTTAGTCTTTATTAGTTTACTACCACTTGTCTTAGCTAAGTGGTTATTACATATTTATTCTCCATTAGTATATTATCAGTTAACTCTATGTTTGTAGGTGGAAGTTGTATGTTATTTCTCCTATATCTACTCATCATTTATACAATTCATTTTATTGTAAAGAGTGAGGAATTATGAGATGATGTTTGATCCCATTGTTATTTAGATAGGATTCAAACTGATTTAAAGTGTATTAAACATCATTATCTATATTGAGTGTTTTGATGTGGGTTTAAGATTCATTTTCAATCATGGTTCAATTTTTTTGAAAAATATCAAAGGCTTATCCATTTTATTTATAAATTATATCCAAATCATTTTCTTTTAGTTATCAATGAACAACATGAAGTACTTATAACCAATTGCTAAGAGAATTAGAAGAGAACACAAGTTTCAGTGAAGTAATTATAACTTTGTTTCAAATTTTCACTAGGGCATTGGGAATAGCTATCTTGGGTGTTTGTCCAAAATGAAGTATTCACACTTTTCATCTATCTTTTTATGTAATGTAGGCATTCCACCAAAAAAATTATTTTTTAATACATAAAAGTTGTTATAGTGAGTATTCCCAAATATAACATGCCAAAATATATTTAGTAATATTTAAAGAGATGATCATAATTCCTTGAATCTGATGGCTCACCCTTGAGATTGAGTAATTTTCCTTTCTCATTTCTGTCAAGACAATTGCATTGCCAAATTTCCTTCTGATAATGATATAACCATTATCTAATAGGATGGAATGGGCTTTTTGCCTAATGAGAATTATGGATAACAATTTTTGTTTCAACTGAGTATGGTAATGCAATTCTTTGAGTTTAAAATATATAAACCTTAGAAACTTGAGTTTTAATGAAACTCTTACTTATGGTTTTAGACTTGATCTACCTATGAGGTATATTGAACCAAAGCATTCTTCACTAAACTCCTCAAACAAGTATTTATAGAAATTCATATGTAGAGTGGCATTAATATCAATAACCCAATCATTTATACATGACCAACTAAATGTGATAGTGCTTAATATATTATCTATGCAAGAAAACACAAATTCATAGGTGAATTAAGTAGAGTTTGACACTTTTAGTTATTTCTCTACTTTTTCCTCTCTCTCATTATTGTAAGTTTATATTTTATCCAATGTTTTCTATATTTGGGAGTCTCATGGCTTCTTTTTATGTCACATCATTCATAGTATAGGTTTTTTTTATCATTCTATTTTTTTTCACCACCCTAACATTTTCTATTGCCTTTTCCATTATTTTTCTTCTTGTATTTACTATTTCCTTCAATTTTGGAAGATGTGGCCTTATTGGATGTTTTGGAAGAATTTACATTTACTTAGAACAAAATTTATCTTATTTTTCACTTGTTTTTTCATCTAAAGGCCTTTTCTCTTTTTGCCATCTTTTCTACCAATTGATTAAATGTTAGAGTATAGAATTGATTGATTGCTTATAAAGACTCCATGTAGGCTGAGTAGTTGAAAATAAGGGATTTAATGTATGTGTTCATATATATGTCAATTTCAACACATGTCGCATCCAAATCATGCTTTATTGCATGTATTTTTGAATCTAATCTCTTCACATCACCATATTTCAATGTGAGGTTAAATAAATTCAACTAAAATTGAATGAATTCTAACTCTAATTAAGAATCATATTCTAATTAAAAATTTTGAAATGATTCCCTTGGAGTAATGCACCAATAAATATAATGATAAACATCTCTATCGACTAATACCCTCATAATGGCCAATTCTTTCCGGTTTTCCTACCTTTATGTCTAAATGTATTTTACAATCCCTATTTCATCAACTAGTTATGTCTCCCCACCATAAATATCAAACCATATATTTTTTAATATAATTATGTTATCCACTTTCCAATGTTGATCTAACCTATAATATTTTTTTTATCAATGTTATACCAAAGGTTGATTTGATTAAATGTATTATTATTTTTTTGAGTTTGAAAAATAATCAAATTGGTTCCTTCTCACTCTAAATGGTCCCATTTTATATATTTCACCATATTGATATACCAAACCTCTATATATACCCACCCTTCCTATATACTCATTGTTACATTAAATAATCCCACCCTTTATTTATACTAGATAATATTTGAAAGAGGCATTAAGGCACATGAGAGCAGAGTGTTACATGGTACCTAGGTGGCAAATGAAAAGGAATTCCCCCTTTATTAACAAAAACATAACAATAAAACATCACACTTGATGATATTCTTAGTTTTCATTTATTTATTAATTTACATATTTTAGAAAAAAATGAATGGGTAAATAGTATTTTTACTTATTTCTCCTTAAATTATAAAATTTGGTTGTTTTTATACACTTGTATAAAATTGTCTTGCACAATCTTTCTAAAACATTATTTACAAATTAATTTATTTTATTTATAATATGATCTTTGATATGCTTCAAATATTTGAAAAAGAATTTATACAGAGTAAAATTTATTTTCAAAATAAAAAAATATTAAAATGTACCTCTCTCCTTATTTGGCATATATGCAAGATTATAATATTGAATTATGTAAAAATAACATCTCTAAAAAAAATTAAATATTTGGATTTATTGAAAAAATGAAAAAAATGATGCCATATTCAAATTTAAAACTAATATGTCATTTAAATTGAATAATGTGTACATAGGAAACAAAATAAGTTAAATAAAGGCCCAATGGCTTCCTTTATAACTACATGTAGGATTGAAATTTTATAGAATAACACAATAGTACCCTTCAAAATGCATTAAAAAGTTACCACACGTGTATAAAATATTCACACAAGTTTAAGATAATAAAACACCTTATTTATCAATAAATAATAATATTTATAAAAATATATATAAACAAACACTTCCTAAAACAAATGAGTTTGGTAAAACCTAGTCTAACAACGCAAAAAGAACCAAAATACAACCAACAAATAGTTGAGACAATTCATAAGTGTGTCATAAGTAGTAATATTTGTCATAATTTATTCCAAATTCATGTCTATGAGTAATAAAATGCCTCAAGATCTATTATCACATCCCCATTACACTTATGGACCATCTACTACGTCATCCAATGGCTAACATGTAGGCTTGAGGAAATAAAGACCTAAATTTGAAAGAGATTAATTGGATGGAAGTGAAATTGGATAATTAGAAGTTGATAAACAAAAATTTAAAAAAGACGTTGATACCATTATATGGCTAGATGTAAATTTGGATTGATAATGAACAATCAAATTTTTAGAAAAACAAAATTTGTATTTTATTATTCAAGTTTTAAAGGTAAAATAAAATAAATATATAATCTAATAAATGGATTTTCTATTAGTATTAAATAAAATTTTTCAACTTCATTTGGGACTCTGCTATAATTAACTAAAATACAAAAGCATCCTATAACTAACCCTAGGGATAAGGAAATATTATATACAATAATATTGCATCCTCCATGGGAAAGTTTGACCTTCAACCTAATTCAATTTTAAATTCCTATATAAAATCAAACTATGGGTTGACCTTCATTGGCAACTTCTCAAACTCTAAAATCAGTGACCAAAATGTACAAGATGTTATCCAAAATATACAATTTTTGTAAGTTAAGTTTAAATATCAAACAAAATTGTAAGAAGTCAACTTAGGCTATTAATTCAAATTAGGTGTTGTATAAACATCTTGCACCTAAAATATCTTTTTTTCCCTTACCAATTAGTTTTTTTCTCTTAAGTTCTCATTTTATGAAGGCAAAGGTGATTATTAGGATCATCTATGAAATTTATATGTGGCATGACTTTATTATTCATCAAATGATAATCCTTTTTCCAAATTCTTTCTAAGGATCCTTAAGGACTATGCTATAATATGGTTCTATGCTTTACCAATCTAATCAATAAAATAATTCAAACCTCTTGCAGATCGGGTTTTAGCACACTTCTCTATCAACATTACTAAAAAGGTTTACTATACACAAATTATAAAGATGAAACAAGGAACCAATTAATCTATCAATGAATATATCTTGAGTTATAATAAAATGTTAGCTAAAATGACAAATCTAAATTCAATTAAATAGCTTAAACACATCTTCAAGCTAATATTTATTGCCCCATTACATGAGTCCATTATTTTAAAAAATATTAAATATTTTGATGACTTAGCCCATATTATTCATGATTCTGAAATGAAACTTATTTCATTGAATAAAATTAAGTATGTACCAAACACAATGATAGAATCTAATATCATGTTTACTATCAAACCAAGTTACAAGGTAAAACCTATAAAACCTAAAAATGAAACTACTATGGTTAATGAAGTGTCACAATAATCAAATTGAATTATCTTATCTAAAGCACCAAGGAGATAATTTACACACTTACTTGAGTCTCTAGCTTTATTAATTTCAAATCTTATGGAGTATCACCCTATATCTCTCCTTTATCCTATATAGGTTGATATTATTCAACCTCTACCCAAAAGGTATGATGAAAATGCTTATTGTGACTATCACCAAGTCCCTAGGAATTATAGGAACAAATATTTTACCGTGAATCTTAATATCTAAATCCTCATCAATGAACAAAAAATTACATTTGATGATCGTCTAAATAAAAGAGGTTCACAACCTATTGATCATAAAAATTAGAATATATTTAAAAACCCTTTAGAGGACCATTCTAAGAACGATCAAAAATGACAATTCCATATAACTCACATCCTCTTCTATCACATTATGGGAACCCATTAAATTTGATTACTGGTTATTATACATTAAATACCTATCCCATGGTTCATAGACCTGTTATTACTTTTGATGACCATGATATTATGGATGATGGCTCAAATTTTCATTCATTATTCATTTGAGAATAACTTAATCACAAACCTATATAGAATGTTAAGATTATTAATGGTGATATAAATAATTATTACACCATGACATTACTTATTATTTTGATTATCCAAATGAAAATTTATATGCTTAGATAAAATAAATTAGAGCATTTGATGGGATATCATAACATGTTTTTGGTGAGATTGACTTACCTTTACAGATGGTTCCAAGACATTTGGTTAATAATAATGAGTGTAGTTAAAATCTTCATAGACTAAATAGAAAAATCATGAAGCTAAACACATAAAAAATAATAATTTATTTCTCACACTGAAAACATTTCTTCTATTACATATTCATTCAGGACATTACATCTTTATAGGAAACTATTGCTATAATCATAAACATGATATCTCCAATAATATCTCACCATATCCCTATGATTATGTGATCCATTATATGCATAATATTATAATATTCTAACTAAAAAACTATAATATTCCAACTAATGAAACTCCCCAATATACCAAACAAACACCAATAACTAAAATTTGATGGTTTTCAAGTGGATAACCAACAACCACAAAAAATAATTTTATAAGTGGCCTACCATAAACCACATCAGCAAGTGAAATATAGCTATTTATTTTATTCACTATCACATATTCAGAGAAGTTACATAGAAATTTTTAGTTTAGTTATTATAAATGTGAACATGTATATATTATATATTCTTATTCACACAAAATTGAAATCAAATTTACAATTGAAAATCAAATGCACCACTAAAGTAGAAGTGGCCCCATCACTAGTGGCTAATGAGAGGCTCTGAAAAATCCTACCTCTATTGCCTCTGACCTCCAATATGTGATGTTGTTTACTCATCCAATACGATCTCCAAGATCATGTTTTTTTTATGATAAGACTCCCACACACACATAACTAATGTTTTTAAGTTACGATGTGAGGTTCACCTGAAAATGCATCCTTTCACAAGTAATTTTTCATTTCTTATAATTTTTGACAATAGACCCAATAATACTTCACACTGTACTATTTGAAAGAAATGACAAACTTTATCAGCTTTGACACTTCTGATTTTGACAAAAATAAAGATTCATAAAGACTATTATTGTTTACAATAGACTCTTCTACAATACTAACACACCCTTTTAAAAAATGGGTTAATAAACTATCTAGCTTAAAAGATTGATTATAGCCTAAATAGGAATAAAATGACATATGACAATATAATAAGGGACTTATTCATTTATTTATTTTTTAAATATAATGAACTAACAAAAACCACCAATGATCTTTTAATTAACTAAAAAATTGATACCTATAGGAAAATGACTCAATAATATAAGGAATAATTATAACAAAAGACTCTTTTTTTTTAAAAACAATATTTGAAATTATCATTTAAATAATAAAAAATAATCTAAATTATAATATTCAAAATAATATCTGAATACCTATTGACATGACATAAACAATTAAAAGACATGACTTGTATGTATGGTGATAGTTGTTGGATCTCATGATGAGAAGGTTCCTTTGATGACACCAAGGTATACATTTAACCTAAGTTTTATGGATATAATGTCATCTCCACATTACTATGACATCAAAATAATATAGAATATATAATACGTAGATCCTATTTCTTCCTCATTCTCATATGTGTGTAGTCCAATTTTCTTTCATTTTAACAAAGTGAAGATGAAATTGTAGGATATAATTATCCTCAAGAAGACATCACTTCAAATCTGAAACAAAGACTATATAATGGTAGTTGGATTGACTTGATAGGTGCACTGGAGGTTAGAAAGCCCTGATAGTATACTTTGAATGATATGTAGAGAATTGACAACTTGTATTATCTCTATATGGTAATGTTAGATATGGATGGACACCACACAATAAAATGTCAAC